>PVLD010015188.1:0-49546 GCA_004027595.1 Dinomys branickii | reverse complement strand
TTCTATTGCTTTACTGAAAGGAGCAGTTAATGATTACTGGTTTGATCATTATTGTATGTCTCTATTTGTTTTCCTGATAAACTACTTTGAAGATATCAATATGTATTACAACAGCCATTGTTAATTTCCTACCTCTTTGTCTGTAACTCTGTATTGTTCGTATTGTTCTTATGCTATTTTGTAAATGGATGTCTGTTTGTTAATATGTTTTCTTCTTTTATTTTTAAAATACATTTTAAAAAAAGAAGCTCATGTCCTTTCCCCCTACATGCATTGATTGCCTCTTTCTAATATGCATAGGACATATAAATCACCTTCTTGCTGGACCTGTAAGTTAGAAAAATTCTACGCAAAATAATTAAAGATATGTAGTTCGCGCTATGGAAAAAACTGAGACAGGATGTGAGCTCCCTTCTATGGGAAGGAGTACATTATACAGAATACATCGCTGGACCTTAGTTCCTCACAAGGATCAAAGCCAGTACTAGATAAAACCCCCCCTCAGAACAGTCAAATGATCACATTGATTGTGATCTGTGGTTTCTGGAAAGCATTATGAAAAATGAAAGGCAATTTTCTACTAAAGCAATGTACCTTAGCTTCTGCTGAGATTTGCTGAACTTGACTTTCTCAACTTAATTTTGGTTTGCAAGATTTTCCATAGAACAGATAACCCTTCTTTGCTCATTCTAATCGGCTTTCTCATCAAAGTGGAACTTTGGGTTGCTTCATATCACAACCACAGAACCCAGAGAATATGTCTCTTCTGAGCTTTGAGTTCTTTATTGGAAATTCTTTGTAGAGATGCAAAAGTGTGAATCCTTGGATGGTGGCTTCCCTTGAAAAGTGAACGCATCCCTGGCTTGAATTAGGTATTTGCTTATCTTGGAGATCTGTCGTATTTTCTTCACAAAATGTATTGATATCTGAAATGATCTACTTGTTTACCTTGATGATGACAACCTTATAGTGATGGATGGGGCCACTAATCAGTCTTTCTTTCTTTTTCTTTCTTTCTTTCTTTCTTTCTTTCTTTCTTTCTTTCTTTCTTTCTTTCTTTCTTTCTTCCTTCCTTCCTTCCTTCCTTCCTTCTCTTCCTCCCTTTCTCTTTTTCCTCGCTCCTTCCTTTCCTTCCTTCCTTTTTTCCTTCCTTCCCTCCCTCCTTTCTTTCTTTCTTTGATCTCTGTATTTATTATATAAGAGACACAGCAGTTAGAGAAGCTTTTGAAGAGATAGGTATAAAATTAGAATTCAGGTCCCTCCTAGGTATTCAACAACAACACACCAATCCAGGAGCTTTTGGGAAGTCAGATGTATATCTGCCACCTCAAGCCACATTCATCCAAAATAAATTTTTGCCAGCATGAATGCTTAAGATGTGAGTGGACAGACCTCAATGATCTGGTCAGGACTGAAAATACAACTCCCATCGCCAGGCAAGGGGCTCAGCTGCTGGTGTATGGATACAGAGAAGGGTTTGACAAGATTGACTTCTCCGTGGAAGAACTTCCAGCAGTTTACACAGGCCTGTTCTGCAAACTCTATAACCAGGAACTGCAAGAGAATTACAAAATTATGACAGGAATAGACTAAATTCACATTTACATGTTTTTTAAAAAATTTGAAGTAAACTGTACATGTAGATTAACATGTACTGTAAGGCATGATGAACATTTGGGATTGATTAAATATCTGATGCTTATTTTCTAATTGTGGTTTCCCATGATGAAAAATCATTTGTAAGTACATCCACTTTGAAATCCTCTTTCAAATAAAGCAAATATGTGAAAAAGACAGTAGCCCTAGTCTGAATAATCTTCAGTGGAAACAGTAGATATTATATAAAAGGGATAAGTCTACATGTTCCAAGAATTTTTCTTGCTTTTCTTTAGTCAGTCAATGGTTAAATATTTTACTACTAGATAAAACGTCATCTGGTCTGTTATCCCAACTGAGCTGTATACATTTCTTTTTTTCTAAAATGTACTTTCATGTGAAATAAGATCAGATGCTGCCATTAAAATCAGCTCTTAGCAGACATCAGAAGGAAAAGTATAGCTTTCTGCTCTGGTCCTGTTTTGGATCCAAGTTTAGACTGTCCAGTTGGTTTGAGTGCCACATGCCAACTGGAGTATTTCCTTGACCAGTAAGTGTTGTAGTTATTAGAATCCAAACATTCAAAAAGAAACACTTGTCTGTAACACATTTAGAAGCCAGTAATCTTCCATCTTCATAGCAAGGTAACAGGTCGCACACCCTCCCTTGATAGATGCAACTCCACTGTGTTTTGCTTGAAGTTATAGTTTGACGCGGTGGTCGTTCTCGTGGACTCAGTCCCTATGGCCTTCGGGGTGGCTTCACGGGAAGAACCCTCCTTTTTTGCTGTACAACGGCTTCGGGTCCTTGAAGAGGGCGGGCTGGAAGATGCCGCCGTTGCCGCCCTTGGGCAGGGTGGGCAGTGTGGTGATGTTGCCAGTAGTGGCCAGGAGCCATGAAATTAAATTGCAGTCGGGTATTTTGTTTTGGCAATGAGAAAAGTAACTGAGGCACCTGGCTTCATCTTTCAAGTTTAACTAAGGGTTGTTCACCCATAATGAAAAAATGAGATTGGGCAAATTAGGTGACTGTCGAAGAAGGCCACTTTGCTAGAGATGGAGCAACACCGCTCGTTATCTTAGAGTTGTGCTCTAGCTGTATGACATCAGAAAAGTTTATGACATATTTATAGTGTATTTATAATTGTAACTTATAATCTAATTCAAAAAGTCCATTGAATAAACTAGGAGCTTCAGTGGATTTCTCTACAGGTAGAGCTCTGCTATGAAAACATCAAAGTCTAACAAAAGGAGGGTTCTTGGATTTGGAATACCTTTGCACTGTCCATATTTCTCCAGCTCCCTATTGGGAAGGCTACTTTGGCAGTCAGGGTGAGCGAGGTGATGCTGCAATAAGAAACCACTCTCAAATCTCAGAGCCTTAAGACAACCCAGGTTTACTTACCACTCACAGTATACGACCAAAGTGGGTCAGCAGAGAGTTTAGTCTGCCCCATACAGATCTGGATACTTGGACTGGTAGAGGGAGGATCCACTCTCTAATAAAGGCACCTCCTGGGACAACTTTTTGGCTACTCTAACAGAAAAGAAAATGTTCACATTGGAAACTAAATCTCTAGCCTAGAAATGATCCATGCCACTTCTGATCACAAACCATGAGTCAGACATGGACATAGGTAGGAAGGACCTTACCTAACAGGAATTGGGTGGGAAAGTATAATTTTCCTGGATTGCCACCAGACAGAAGAGAATTAAATGTAAGTGAACACTAGAACTCTCCATCACAAGTAATTTCCTCTTTGAGAAACTCCAAGGTTGTTTGTAAATTCTTAATTTATAAGGAAGATGCTCCTGACACCATGTATGTCTATAGTTGGATAAAATAGATATTATCTCTGGTTTTGTGGAGGATATGGCCTGCATTGGTGAATGCTCCATATTGTTTAAAGTGTTTATTCTGTTATTTTTGTGTGGGATATTCTATATACGTCAATTTGGCGGTGTTGTTCAAATGCTTTTTATTCTATGGAGTTTCAGTCAGTTATTGAGAAAGGAGTATTAAAATCTGCAATTTCATTCTGCCAGTTTTTGTTTAACATATTTTGAGGCTCCCTTGTTAGGTACCTAGAGATTTCTTTATTCTGTCTCCCTCCTATATTTATTCTTTTATCATTATGAAGTGTCCCTCTTTTCCTAATAATATTTCTTGCCTAAAATCTATTTTATGAGATATTAATAGAATGGCTCCAGCTCTTCTGATTACTATTTGAACAGTGGATCTTTTAGCATTGGTTTACCTTAAGTGTATTTATGTATGTATGCTGTGCTATAAAGTTGGATCTTGCTTGTTAAATTTGGTTTGATAACCTTTGCCTATTGATTGGAACTTTTAAAGTTGCATTCAACGTAATTATTAATATGTTTAAATTATGTCCGACATCTTGCTGTTCATTTTTTCCTGTTTTTCCTTTACTGCCTCCTTTTGTGTTAGTAAATGTTTTTGTGTACATTTTGATTCCTTTTCTGATTTTTCAAGCTATTTTGAGTTATTTTCCTATTGCTTGCTCCAGAGATTAAAGTATGTATGCTTAAATAACTTCAAGTCAATCCTGGCTTAATTCCAGAAAACTATAGCATTTTGGTCTAAAACAGCATCATTTTCTTTCTTTTTCTTTATGTTGTTATTGTCAAATATATTTTGTCTACCTGTGTTATAAACGCAACACTACATCTTTATAATTACAGTAGCCAGTACTTTTCCTTCCTTCCTTCCTCCTTCCCTCTCTTCTTTCCTTCCTTTTTTTGTGTTGTCATGTAGTGTCACTTTCCTTCCAATTGAAAGATTTTTATTATTTCTTATAGGTTAGATATATGAATAGTGAATTTTCTCCAACATTGTTTATCTGTAAATATCTTTACCTTTGTTTTTGAAGGCTAGTTTACTATGGAATTATTCTTTTAATAGATTCTTCCCCTCACAGTTTGAATATTTATTTCATAGCTGGCTTCTGTAATTTCTAATGAGAAGCAGCCATTAATCATTTTGCTGATGAATTGTTCTTCAGGGTTTTTATAATTTTTTGAGTATTTGTCTTTCAGAAGTTTGTTCAGATGTGTGTGTGTGTGTGTGTGTGTGTGTGTGTGTGTGTGTGTGATTTTTAAACTCTTCTCCTGGAACTTTTGTTATGTGTAGGTTTATATGTTAAATGTCTCTATTTTTCATTTCTTTTTGTTATTTTTCTCTCAGTTTTGAATCATATACTTTCTCTTCAGTTATTCTGAAATTCAAGAATTCTTTTGTTTTGAATATATATACTAAAATTTCACTGTTATGCGTATATATATATATATATATATATATATATAATTACCATTTGCTTCCTTTAAATAGATTCTTATTTATTGAGTGATTATCACTATATTTTCCTTTAACTAAATGTGACTTTCTTTAACTCTTTGGACACATTTTTATAGCTGCTGTGAAGTCTTTTTTCTGATAAATCTGACATTTGCGCCTACTCAGGACCAATGTCTGTTGACTATTTTTTATTTATTCTATTTTTTATTGATTTTTTTCTATTTTTTCAAATGTCTTGTAATGTTTGGTTAACAAATTAGATATTTTCATAATGAATTATAGGAACTCTAGACTGTTTTATAACCTGATTCCTGTTGTGTGTAGTCATTAATTTATATTAATTATTTATTTAGCTTTCTAGGAATTGCCTTTGTTATCTATATCTTAGCAATCAGTCAGTGATGTGGGCAGATCAATCACCTCATGTTTCTAAGACCTCCATCCCAAGCTGACAGTGCTGGAATGCTGCCTCTAATTTTCTCTTAATGATTACTTTTTCCTGGAATTTCTTGTGTCTCTATAACAAGAATTTAGAAGTGAAATTTGCAAAAAGCACTGACTGTCCATGTGGGCAGCCCTAATGAGAAGCTAAAATCAGGACAAAGCTTGGCATTTCTCCCTTCATTTTGTATCTACAGTATATCCTTTCTAGCTTAACCTTTGGGTCAGATTCCTGCTCAGCTGTGCACACAGGCATGTTGATCATTTAAGGATTTTTTATCTAAAGCTTATAATCCTTCCCTTCCAAGGATTAAGAGACTAGGATAAGAGTAATCAGTGTAGGGTCAATATTTGCAGGGACATCCTAATCAACAGATTTTTAACAGTCAGCCTGTACAACATTTCGTTCCAGATCTCCTGAGTGGCACCTAGGAGTCTCCAGTCATTGTCCTAATCAGCCAGGAACAGGGAACCTTGTAGGCAGATCTCCCTATAATAAGCCTACACCCTAAATGGAAGCAGTTACCCGATGCCAGGAGTCAAGGCTGTTCCCTGAAGGTAAGTCATATTATGATGGGAGCTAGATTGCTCCCTTAAGCCCTAACAATTTCAGAGCCACTGGGAAGGGCCAGACCTGAGGTAATGACTGTCCAACCCACAAGGTGACCCTAACTATGCACACCTCTTACCTCCTGCCTGAACTTTCCCCCTGTTTGGTCCTGAAGCTCAAAACTTGCAGCTTTAGTACCTCTAATGATGGGGTTCAGGAAGCTTGCCCCTCTCGTCTTCTGATATAGCTATACTGACTCTTCTCTGAACTCTTTTCCCACTAGATGTTCGGGCAAATGGCTGGAGTTGTTTTGTTGGGACTCCTTGAAGTCTGGCCCCACTCTGGCCTAGGTCTTTGGTAACATCTCCTCAATATATACTTATAATTTATCAGTCAGCCTGGAACTTTTGGAGAACTCATCTCAGTCCTGCCATGATGTACTCAGTTCAGAGAGAATGAAACAAGCAACAACAACAACAACCACAACAACAAAATGGTGACAAAGTTCATTGAAAAAGTAAAAGTGAAGAGTGAAGGAGAAATTGGCTCTGCAGAGTGAGCTTGGGCCGAGTGAAAGAGGCAAAAGCTAGATAAAAGTGCACCCTGGAGGAGGACACAGGGTGGGCTGTCACAAGGAGCACCATGATAGCGAATGCTTCTCTGTGTCTGCGTCCTTTTATCCACGTCTCCAGGAAACCTGAAAGAATGTCTACATGTGGGTCCTGAGAGGTGGTTCTGGGACCCCAGGCTTCAGGCCGATAGCAGGTCTAGGCACCCTATTGGAAAGCTACCTGAGTTCTCATGGGAAGTCCACATGCAGAGCTTTCAGAACTGTTCCACACGTGTTCCAGGATTTGCCTACTTCCTGAGCCAGCTTCGCCCTTCTCAAATCTTCTGGCTCACAGACAGCTTGCACTCTGACTAGGCATGGCAACCTGACAGACACTAGTTCTAGCATGCAAATACAGTTGTAAGTAAGGCAGATATGGCATAAGCTAAGTATGAATGTGAAAGAAAAAATTCTCCAGTGAAAGAAAGAAATACACCTCTTTCCTAAGAATATTTAAAAGCATAATTGTGAGTTCTCTCTCCGTGCCTTTGAGGTGTCTGTAAAACTTTTTGAAAGCTAAGTAAGTGTCTTGCCTTTTTTACAACTAAGAAATTTTCCTCTCAAGAACTTGGGGGCCATCTCTTTGAAATGTAGTCACCAAGGACTATAGTGCCACGGACTACAGGGTCTCTCTGATTCTGTGAGAGGGAAGGAGAGTAATTTCAATCCAAGTTGCTAACCTACCTCCTGTAAAAGTATATAAAAATTTGTTTTTCCTTTGGATAAAGGCGCTTACAAGTGTGGTAGCCACATGAATGAGCGGGTGTGTTTAGCAGGAACTGTGTATGACAAACAGTGGTGTCAAGTCCTCTTATCTGAGTGGTAGTTATTATGCATTTTGAGAACGTGTGTGAAATAAACAATCTGCACCTGTTTGGTTGTCCCTGGCATGCACATGACCTTCTGGTTTAATGCTTCAGCAATAATAAAACTGCTTTTCTTCCTTGCCTATATGTTGGGGGAGGTTTCCTTTTCTTGTCAGTTTGTCTTCATTTACATTTCCCTAACAGTGGCTGCTGACCATGCCTGTGGGCTTGTGTTTAAAAGATTCTGCACTGAATCTTTTCTTATCAGAACTGACACCCTTCTCTTGTCTTCTGTCCACCCCTCCATTGTTTGCTGTTGCAGGAGCACTGTGCTCCTGGACTTTAGGGTGGTTTTCAGTCCCTTCAGTCCCTTTCCCTCACGCCATCAGGAACACTTTTATTATACCTGTACCTAAAGGGCTGTGCAATCTCAGCTTCAAGACAGGGAACAAGTAAAGATAAGAACACGAATGGATTCTCCTTTAGATCCTTCAGTGGGGTTGTTTTAGATTGCCCCTTTGTGGGTAGGAGTACAGAAATTAGAGAAATTAAAAATGTAAGTTGTGTGGTCGTTGCTGGTTGGTGCTGTGATCTAACATTCCACAGAGGGGCATGCAGATATTTTTTCTCCCACAACCTTCTTCTTTCTGAAGACTTGTCTCACTTTTCTGGATAGAATATAGAACTATGATGATGTTTTAACAGTAGTTTCACTGCAGAGCTCAGGAACATACCTGATAGCTGTGCAGAGTTTGGGTAGGCATCAGAGAATCACCAGTTGGCCTCTGAGCTAACTCACAGAGACGTGGGGCCTTATCCTGGGTCTTCAAGAAGGTGAGCCACATAGAAACTTCTTCATTTGTCTGCCCTCTTGGTCTTTCAGTCCTATTCATATCCTCTCCTCTGAAGTTCACCCTATCGAAAGTTTCTTGCATATAAATTTTCACTCACCCTTTTAGTATTTAGACTTGAGCCTGATTGATTATGTAATTAAGATCTCTCTTCTTTTACTGCATTAGTCACTGAGTAAAACTTTGCCTTCATTGCTTGAATTTCTGTCTAGCTCTAGTTTTCTTTAACACTGGCAATGCTGAAGACAGTTTTTCTCATGAAATATTTGCTAGGAAATATTTGCTTAATATCCGTCCTCCTGTCCCCAGCAGCGTAACTTCTATTCTAGGTTTAAAGGCCACCCCCCCCAACCTCCTCAGTGCATTTTCTAGCCCAATCCCTGCTCCCATCTCAGGCTTAAAAGTGACTGCCCTGCCCCTGGGGGCAGGCTAAAGTCTCAACTTCTGACCCCTGACATAGTGCTGTACTTGTCAGGCTAGTAAATCTTCTAACAGGAAAACCGCGCTTCCCTCCTGTCCTCTTGTAATATATTTAGTCTTCAGACATTGAATGAAAGAATGTTTTCTTTAGAACATTAACATGACAATGTGGGGTATAATAAAAAAGATACATGTTTTAGTTACTTTTCCATCACTGAGACACAATATCCAGCACCCACATTTTAAAGGAGGGGTTCACTTTGTCTTGTTTTCAGTTCATGGTTGGTAGGCTCCAATGTAGAAATGATCTGGTGGAAGAGAGCAAGGGGAAAATCTACTCTTTTCGGGAGAACAGGTAGCAGAGAACATGGGGGCTGCCTGGGAGGGAGGTACCAGTTCAGGTCATACCCCATCGCACAGCCTCTTCGGAGGAGGCCCCATCTCTACATAGCACACGCAGTACCACTCATGAGTACAACATACCTGTGATTCAGTCACTTTCTAAAGCCAAATTTCTGAACACAAGAGGGTTTGGGGGCTGGGGACACTTTAGATGTAAACCACATCAGTTATACTGAATGCATCCACGGCTGATGAAACCCTGGGACCCTTGATACAAATATTTGGACTAACAGAGAAGGAAGCCAAGAAACATTGCTACAGTTCCTAGTGCTTAAGAGCATCTTCCTAGGCATTTCCCACACATTACCTTATTATATTATTTTAATAGCCTTACAAAGTACATTTTATCTTTTATTTTTTCAAATGAGGAAACTCAAGGTTAGAGTTTAAATTGTTTTCTCAGCGTCCTAGGGTGTATTGCCCTCGAGCAAAGCTACGGTCTGTGAGACTATGTCCCTGAAATGTCCCTTTTGTGTTCCCACCTCTCTTGGCAAGTCAAGGGGACATTGTAAGTAGACCGGAACTGGAATATGTGAATAAGTATTAGATTTGAAGAATACTGGGGACTGGACAAACTAGTGTTATCTCTAGAAACTTCCTGTTTGCTCAAATGTTAAGTCAGCTGTTCCTTAGTTTTTTTTTTTTTTTTTTGCGGTACTAGGGATCGAACTCAGGATCCTGCGCTTGCTAGGCAGGCGCTTATTCCACTGAGCTATATCCCCAGCCCCTAGCTGTTCCTTAGAATGCTGGTCACACAGGGGAAAAAAGAAGCTACTGCTGTGTAGTTTAACCTACAAAAGCCCTCCTTGTAATACTTGAGTGCAGCACAGAGCTTTGTGAATTACTGTAGCCCAAGTGGCCACCACTGGACTTTTGAGCTCTCTCTAGTGATTCTCTGTCTGGTCCATTGAGCCCAGGGTATTTGATAATTACCTAATCCAACCAGCTGCTCTGGGACATTCCAAGAATCTCTAGCAAATTTCCTGTTCAGCCTGCCATCAATGAACTCTATTCTTCTCTGTTAGAGACTCTCAATGAACTCTATTCTTTGCTGTTGATATTTTAATAAAACTTTAACCCTCGTAAGCCATCTCTGGGTGTTTCCTTCATCTTTCAACAACCTACTCCAGATGCCCAGCACACCTTGGCTATGGACAAGCATTAGGTAAGTTGCTGGAACCCAAGACTGTCTGACTTCTTAGAAACCCTTGCGTGTTTTGAATGACACACTACTGCTTTAAAATCCTGCCATTTCAGCCAAACAATAGTGATATGAAATATTGCTTCAATATATCTCTAATGTGGTCATGCTTTGAGTAATCTCGTGCCTATATGTACTGTATTCTTATGAGGATAGTTAGAGATTGTGATTTACCTAGCTTTGCTATACCAGTACTTATCACAGGAAATGAAATTTAGGCTCAGTGCAAGCCTATTAGCACGAATGAATCAATCAGACACAGCCATCCTAAAAAAATCTTCAAAAGAAGCTCTTTCTTTATGAGTTTTAATTTCTCTCAAGCCTTCCAGGTATCAGAACCCATGGGATTGTTTGAAGTCTTTTTTCTTCTTAACCACTTTAACATTTATAAAGTTGCTAGATATTGTCACTTTAGTCCTATAATGTCACTAATGTCTGTCTATTCCTTTCTATTTTCCTTGCCACTATCTTTATTCCAGTTAGCCTCAGGGATTATCTTTATTACCACTGTCGTTATCTTTCATTCCATTCTGTCCACTGATCCATTGATCACCCATCCATCCATCCATCCTTTCATTTCTTCAACATTTTGTGAGTGCTAACTAAAGGCAGGATAAACAGATTGTCATGATACAGTATAATATATGTTTTAAGAAAAGATTGCTCAGAGGACTACAAGAACATAGAGAAGGGCCCCTTTATATAATTTGGGCAGGAAGATTCAGAGGAGAATTTGTAGAGTGTCAGATGAATTAGTCTTAAAATTAATTGTATATTTGTATATTTTATTTATACACAGTGATCACACTCATCATAGGGTATTTACATCTGTACATGATAAAACTTGATCCCCTTTTCCCCAGCCCCCTACCCTCCCTTCAACCTCTCTTCCTCTCCGTATTTACAAAAAGCTCTGTTCCCGTTCTCTTCCTTCTTTTTTCATCATGTTTTTCTGTTGTCTTTCTTCCTTTCCCCCTTCTCTCTCTCTAGTTCTTCTTCCTGTTTGTCCATTTCTTTTCCTATTTCACACTATCTATTATACATTTTGATCCTTATTTACAGTTTCTGTTTTTCACACCAGAGAAACAATATAGTATTTGCATGTCTGTCCAATCCAATTTATTTTACTTAAGAGAACGTCCTCAATGTGCCTAGCCATTCTTTCTGGAGTGAGATGGAATCTCAGTGTTGTTTTAATTTGCATTTCTTGAGGGATCAGTGATGTTAAGCATTTCTTCACATATTGATTTGTTGGTTCTATTTCCTCATCTGAGAAATGTATATTCACTTCAGATGCCCATTTTTGGATGGGATCTTTAAATTGGGGGTTCTGAGTTTCTGTAATTCTTTACATATTTTAGATAGTAATCCTTTGTCTGAGGAACAGCAGGCAGAAGGTTTTTCACACACTATGGATTTTTGCTTGACTCTGTTGGTGGTTTCTCTTGCTGTGAAAAAGCTTTTTAATAAGATGACATCCCAGTTGTTGATTCTTTGTGATAGTTACCATGTAATTGCAGTTTTGTTCACAAAGTCTTTGCCTACACCTATGGCTTCAAGAATACTACCTATTCTTAATTCTAGCAGGTTTAGTGTTTCTATTTTGATGTTGAGATCTTTGATCAATTTTCATTTTAGTTTAGTGCATGGTGAAAAATATAGGTCTAATTTTAATCTTTGGCTTGTGACTACCACTGATTTTTTTCTGAGTTCCTGTTGCATGGAGCATCATTTTCCATCCCTTGACTTTCAGTCTATGAATTTCTTTTTGAATTACATGTGTTTCTTTTTGCAACATATTGTTGGATCTTGCTTCTTGATCCATTCTGCCAGTCTGTTCCTTTTATTTGAGACCATTAGCATTGATGTTTATAACTGATATGTGTTGACTTATCTTTGCCATGTTATTTTCCTGTTGTTGGTTCTGTTTCTCCTCCTTCTGTTTAATTGTTTTCTTTGTCTGGTGGATTCATTCTGTTGGGGTTCATGGAGTTGTCCTTGTTATCTCTTTCTAGATTGTCTTTCAGAACACTTTTGAAGTGCTGATTTGGTGGTCATGGATTTCCTCAGATGTTCTTTGTCATGGAAGTATCCTATTTTTCCATCAGTTTTGAAAGATAGTTCTGTAGGGTACATCAATCTGGATTGGAGATTGTTTTCTTTTAGGGCTTTATATACTTCACTATAAGATCTCATTGACTTGAGGGTTTATGTTGAGAAGTCTACCTTGATTCTGATGGGCTTTCCTTTACAGGTCATTTCTTTTCTCTATGTGTTGAATTTTTGGAATCTGGACTATTATCTAACTTGCTGTAGATTTTTTTCATAGATAATTGGTATTCTATATGCTTCATTTACCTGTATGTCAAATTTTTTTTTGCTGCCAGGGTGTTTTTTGCCATGATATCTGTGAACTGGCGTTTCTTAATGTCATTTTCACTATCTCCTGCTTTTTCAGCAATTCCAATCAATCTGATGTTATTTTTCTTTGCATCATCTAGTAGCTACTGGATTGATTTGTCATAGTCCCTTACTATTTTTAAGAAATCTTTCTTTTTCACGATTGCTAATTTCAATCCTATCTTCTATATCTTAGATTCTGTCATCACTTTGGCTCATTCTTCTGTGTATACTATCAGTGGAATTTTTAGTCTCCTTGGTATCTGTTTGAATGTATTTCATGGATTCTATTTCTTTCATATGTTGGGGATTCATGGTTTCTATCATTTTCCTAAGCTCCTCTATTTTTAGAAAATCTGTATCTGCTCTACAGTCACCAAGCATGTCTTTCATTATGGTTACCATCCTGTAGTTATCTGAGACATTATTTCTGATTTGATTTTTTTGGGCCCATATTTTTTTGCTTTGTTGTAACTAGTTTAGAGAGTGCAAGTAGGTGGTTTTTGGATTGTTCCACCTCGTTTTCTCCTGTGTTTGCCTTAGGTGAGTGGACATCTGGGATTGAATCTTATTTAAGTGTCTTCTCATTTTTTACATCCTTTATCAACGTTGTTGTTGTTTAATTCCTGGGTTGATGCTGGAAAACTGCCTATGGCCAGTAGCTTTATTGTTAGCAGTTAGAACCTTTAGGAAATGACTTCTTCTCGGTGGTATCTTCCAGGTGTAGCTACTTTTGGATTTTGAGTGCTGAAGGGTTCTCTCTCTTCCATTTATTGTCAATGAGATGTCACTGCCTACTTGGGCCAGTCCCTGGTTCTTTGGCATTGGCCTATAGTATTTTTTATGACACTTAGGTAATCTTACTCTGGGTGTACCGGGAAGAACTGGTTAGCATAATTATGTCACTGTGGCTAAAGTGGTATAATCAGCAATAACAGTAGCATCAAACACAGCCTAGGAAATGACAGACTGAGGTAACTATTAACTTGTCACCTTTAACTGTATGGACTAGATTTGTGGCTATATAACAAAATCTAAAACAAACCAGGAAATTACATGCAGTAAATAAACCCTCAATATTGCAACTTTATCTGGGGGGGGGAGGAAATTTTAAAGGGGTTGGGGAAAAATAGAGAACTAGAAGAAGAGGAAGAGATTAGAAACAAGGCTGGAAGACAAAGTAGGACCACACAAACCTTGGGAAATTGGCAAAGAAGACAGAGATGGACAGAGAGAAGGAAAAGAGAAGAGTGGAGCAACAATAACAAAAAGTAGAGATGATGTTGGCACTCATGTAAGAACAAGAACAACGAGAATCACTTTTGAAAAAACCAAAAGCTGAACAATCAAAAAATAAGAGAGAATGAAAGTAAAGAAAAAAAAGAGAAAAAATGAAAAGAAGAAAAGAAAAAAACATGTCCACTTCAGGGTGTGTCTTTGCTGTTACTGGTAGACAATATAGGCAGTGTTATGGCTGATACATTGTGTCAACTTGGGGAGTCCAGAGGTTTGGCTGAGGGACTCAGCAGGACGCCGGGTGCTTACTTTGTACACAGCCTGAGCCTGTGGAAGAGTAGGGCGTGGAGACTGTGTGAGAGCTACACGCCCCCTGGGTGGGGGTGGGCTGTTTACAATGTAAGGGAAGAGAGGAGGCTGCTTGCAGCCATTCCTCCCTTTTTGCTGCTTGTTTGTGCTGTGCTCTGCTGCCCTGAACAGTTTGCCCTCTGCCATGTGCCACTCTGCCTCTGAACCAGCCAAATATGGACTGAAACCTCCACAAACTGTAAGGTAAATAAACCTTTCCTTCCTTCATTTTGGATGTTCTGTATTTTGTCTCAGCAACGAGAGAAGAGTAACCAAGATAGGCAGTCAGAGTCCAGATCGACATTGATCAGTCCCAGCAAGCCAGCAGCAGTTCTGTGGTGGGATAGTGGATAATCTCAGTGAGCCAGTATCCCTGTTTGCACTGAAGTTCAGGTTGGTCTCTGGTTGTGAGGCTGAAGCCAGATCTGCCCCGCCTACAGCAGTCCCTGGACCTCCTGTGGTTTTGAACTTGGCTGGGAGCCACTAGGTGGAGCCAGCTGCCACTCTGAGTCCTGAGCTCAGTTGTCCTCTCTCCAAGATGGTTCCTGGCCCCTTCTCTTGTGGGACATCCAAGTGGAAATCACTTATCACCAGCTATTTCATTCCACTGCAGCCCACCACTCTGCTTCCCTGCTGCGCTTCTCTGTGGAGGCCTCTGGGATTGCTAGCAGTCACCAGGCTTCTGCTGGTTCTAGTAGCCCCTCCTGTAGAGTGAGCCAGTCTCAGGGAGAAAGTCGTTTCCCTCTATTTTATTTTTAAAAAAGAGAATAAAAATAATAAAGTAACAACAACATAGACAAAACAAAACAAAAACAATAAAAATAATTCAGGGTTTCAAAAAAATGATAGGAATTAACAGTGGTTGTTATATTACATATTGTTATCTTCAACGAAGTTGCTCAGATTACCAGATGTAAGAATGCAAGATGGATCAAACCATTAAAGAGACTAAAAAAAGAAGAGAAAAAACCATTAGAAATGATACAGAGTTTCACTACACAACATGATGGGAATTCCCCAATGGCTATTATATTGCACATTGTTGTCTTCAAAATAGTTGTTTAGTTCTTCATTGACGTTTCTCCCTTTGCTTTCCATGTGGGCTTTAGTTCTTGCTTCAGGTCCTTCCTGGGTTCTGATGACCCTCTTCCCTCCTTTTCTCTTCCTCATGTTGCTATATTCCAGTATCTGGACACCAGATCTTGGAGAGGCTGTTTCTCTGCTGCTTGCCACCCTGCCATCTTTCAGGAAGTCCGCCCTGAGTTAGTTCTTGAAGAACCAGTTGAACTAGCAAGGCAAAGAGGATGGAGAAGGGAGAAAGAACACCTGTAGTTATCTTCTTATTTTGTAGCAACATTTTCTTTCCCATTTCCATTTTCCTCAGATTCCTTGGATGTATTGCACTGTCTCTTGGCTCAGGGCCTTTGCAATTCTTTTTCCTCTGCTTATAATGGTAATGGCTTTTTCACTGATGTCTGCATGGCTAACTCTCTCATTTATCTAGGACTTGTACATATATCACCTTATCAGCTAAGGTCCTCTGACTCTCTGATTTATAGTTACAATAACCTTCCTCCCCATCCGAACTCCTCATTCTCCTTTTTTGCCTAGCACATATCATATGTCCCCCATATATTCCTCTGGAGAATGTAAACTTTTTTGTTTTTGGTGCCAGGAATCGAACTCAGGACCTTGCACTTGCCCAGCAGGCACTTGTGCTGCTGAGCCATATCCCTAGCTCTGTAAATTTCTTGAGACTAGAGATTTTGGATATTTTTTGATTACTGTTGTCTGTACTACTGAAGTGAGCACTGGCACTTAGAAAGCCTCAACACATATTAGTGAAAGGAATGAATGAAAGGGTGGGAAATAGCCTGAAGCAACTAAGAGAAACTTAAATCGAATTGTAGGTTTTTCTTGTATCTGAAGTCCAATGGGACTCAAACTACAGTATCATATCTTTTGGTTCTCTAAATTCACACTCAAAGTGGAGCTATATCAGTTTTCCAGAGTTTCCAATTTGTCAACTCACATGTACATATTGGGACTTTCTAACCTATATAATCATGTATGCCAATATATTATAATATGTAATATATATATATATATATATATATATATATATATATCTCCTATTGGTTCTATTGCCCTGAAAAGCTTTGACTATACCAGATTTTGTTACCAAGACAGGGTGGAGCGGTAAAAAATTTTCTGAATAGGTTCTGGTATTAGCTCTTAAATCTGATTAGATTTAAACATAATGAGTGTTTTTAGTAGTAAGAAGGACTAATAATCTGTGGAATGATGTGGCAGTGGTGACACAAAATAACACTAATGGATACTCTTAATCACTATGAGAAGCAAGAATCTGAGTAACTATGTACATGGATACTTTCAAACATCTTTCCCTAACTAATAAATACAGTATCATGACACTGGCCAGCTGATCTTAAAGCAGGAGAAGAAAAGTATGAGTTTAGGGATATGAATTCTGCTTATAAATGACCCAAAGAGTATCCTTATCTCCAGTAGTGAAAGAGCTGAGATTGATGAAAATCAAACACATGATACCATTTTAAAACTGAGTGAAGTACAACACAATTTGAATTCCCGGGCCCATTGTGTTTCTACTGTTACAGTGAGGACACGGTTGGAAATAAAATCCTAAAAGTTGGAATGAGGAAATATAGAAGATCCTGGTGGAGTTGGAGGCACTAAGCCCCTAAACTGAGGAGTCTTCTTTGCCAGTGGAAGAAGGATCTCTACCTTAATTTGAGGTAATTAACCCTGATTTCCCTATGACAATGTAATACCCTCCTTCCAGGCTACTGCTTTACAAGACAGTGATGAGTTGCCAGGACCAACATCAATCAGCTCTCTTTGCTTTTCACTGGACTCATCCAAGCCATGCCCTAAAGATGAGGTAAAGTGACCTAAGGGAGAGGACTACATTCCCACCATACCTCCACTCAACTCACCTATTCAGCGTGTGTATGTGGGAAAGCTGACACATATATACACACAGAGAATAATATTTGATCATTGGCTAGAGCAGAAAGGAAACTGCTTTGCTCTTTCAGTCTGGTTATGAGGACAGTGAGCCCCCATTTCCGAATCACAGTCATTCTGGCATACAGTCATTCTGGCATACCTAGACTTCCCTAGGTGCAAGGCATTGGCTGAGGAGCTAAATAGCCTGCATTTGCCCGGGACAGGGCTTCTTAACCTTGTCTCTATTGGCATTTGGCTGGATAGTTCTCTGTTACATGCAGAATGTTTAGCAGCATCCCTGGCCTGGACCTACTCCATGGCAATAAGCATCTATTCTCCTGGGGACACCCAAAAATGTCTCCTGATATTTGTCATTGCCCCCTTGTGTGTACAAGCATTTGCAAGGCACTGACTCTGCCTTTCTTTGCAAAGCAGCTTCACCTATTACACAGCTGATCAAGTAGTGGGAAAGAAATAGAACTCACCTCTTCTGAATGCAAGCTTATGCTCTTCAAAGACTCCTAAGGAAAAGTAAGTTACAGAGAGAGAAAACAGCTCGACCTCATGTTACAGGAAGTGTCAGTTTTTGAGTTGAGGAACAAAAATCTACACATTACCTGTAACTATTTTGCAATTTACTTATTTGTTCATTTATTTATTTTTGAGGCAGGGTCTCACTATGTAGTTCAGGATGTCTTTGAACTCACTACGTACCCTGGGGTGGCCTTGAACAATTGGCGATCCTCCTGTCTCAACCCCTCAACTGCTGAGATTCCAGGCATGTGCCATCATATGTGTCTATTTTGCTCTTTTTAGATTTCACTTCTTAATTTTAGTTTGATGAACTTTCATGTAGCTCTTCAAAGGGAAGAACTTTATATTTTCCCTTTAAAGTGCCTAGTTTCATTCTTGACTGTAACTACTTCCAAGTATTTCAAATATGTATGATAAAGGAGAAGGTCCTGACAAAACTTTTGCAGTTCCTCTTGAGGATGCGTCACTGTGTTAACAGTGTGTATGCAATCTTCCCAGTGGTATTTTTAAAAAACACCAGAATACAATACAGTCTCTGAAAACAAGTTTGCTGTAATTGTTTTTGAGACCAGATTAAAAAAAAAACTGGAAGTACTGAAATGAGTATGAAAGGCACAACATCTGTGTCTATAAATAACTAGTTTAATTTCTGTGTTTTATAAAGAAGAAAGGAAGGATATTTTTAAAAATTGGAATCTGAAAATAAAAAAAACCTGGTTTTCTTTTTTGAAGTCTAATTTTTTTTTATTATTACATGTTTGCAGTACATAATGATTACATTTATCATGGGGAGTTTGTACACGTGCATAGTAGATCTTCATACTTTTTTGTCCTCATCTCCTTCTATTCCTCGCAGCTCCCTCAAACTCTTGTTCCCCTTCATACTTGCAAAATTTCAATTTTCATTTTTCTTTTAATTATTTAAAAAAAGTCCTTTTCTTTTTTCTTCCCTCCCTTCCCCTTCCCTCTCTTTCCTTTCCTTTCCTTTCCTTTCCTTTCCTTTCCTTTCCTTTCCTGTCCTGTCCTGTCCTGTCCTCTCCTGTCCTGTCCTGTCCTTTCCATCCCACTCCCTTCTCTTTCTTCCATTTGAAAGAGATCTCCCTACTTCCTATTATCTATATTTTATTTTGTTCTTTATACTTTGGATTTCTCATATAAGAGAAACTGCAATATTTACACTGTGCATCTGATTCATTTCATTTGATATGATGGTCTTGAGGTGCATCCACTTACCTACAAATGCCTCAAGCTTATTCTTCTTTATGGCAGAGTAGCACTCGTGCACACGTACTACATTTTCTCCATCCATTCATCTGTTGTCGGGCAGAGAGGTGCTTCCATTATTTAGCTGTCACAAATTATGATGCTAGAAACATGAGTATGCCTGTATCCCCATAATGTAATGACTTTATCTTTTTCAGGAAGATATCTAGAAGGAAGATAGCTGGGTCAAATGGGCATTCTATTTGTAGTTCTTTGATGACTCTCCATACTGACTTCTACAGTGGTTGTACTAGTTTGTATTCTCACCAGCAATATACAAGGTTTCCTTTTCCCCCACAGGCACACCAACATTTGTTATTTGATTTCCTGATGATAGCCATTCTTTCTGGAGTAGATGCTATCAGTGTTATTTTAATTTGCATTTTCCTAGTGGTTTGTGATTTGAACATTTTTTCATATATTTACTGGCCATCTATACTTCTGAAAAGTGTCTATATTCATTTTGGTTGTTCATTTTTTGATTGGGTCTTTTGTTTTGTGAGGAGGACATTTTTTTCTGAGTTCTTTATGTGTTCTAGATGTCAGTCCTCTGTCCAAATAATAGCTGGTAAAATATTTTTTCCCATCCTGCAGGTTGTCTCTTTAATCTGTTTGTTGTTTCCTTTGATTTGCAGGAGGTTTTAAGTTTAATATCATCCAATTTGTTGATTCTTGGTACTATTCCTTGTGTTATTTGGGTTCTGTTCGGAAAGTACTTGCCTACAAATATATCTTCAAGAATTTTGTCTTTTTTTATCTTCCAACAGAATAAGTGTTTCCATTTTAATATTTAGGTCTTTGATCCATTTTGATTTTAATTTAGTACATGCTGATACATATAGTCTAGATTCAATCTTCTGCATGCAGGTTTCCAATTTTTCCAGCACCATTTATTAAAGAGACTGTCTTTCCTCCAGTGCATGTTGGCTCCTTTGTCAAAGATCAACTAAGTTGATGCTTCTTCCTCTATTCTGTTGCATAGGGGCTGGGGATATAGCTCAGTGGAATAAACGCTTGCCTAGCAAGCGCAGGGTCCTGAGTTCGATCCCCAGTACCGCAAAAAAAAAAAAAAAAAAAAAAAAAGATTCTATTCTGTTGCATAGATCCACATTTTGTTTTTATGCCAGTACAATGCTGTTTTAAAAATCACTGTAGCTTTGTGATACATCAGAGGCCAAGGTTTTCCTGGATAAAGTTAATCTGGCTATCTCTAATGCTCAACTGTCTAGAGTTGGACCATCTTTGCCAACGTTTTTAATTATTTTCCCAACTCAGCAGATGCCCACTGGGGACCTTTGGCAGTCTCAGGGCCCTTTACAGTGGCTATATTTGTCACATGCTCCACATAAAATCATTACTGATGACAGGACTGATTACTGTGGCAGGACTGATTGCACATGGGTGAATGTGTGCTGTTTAGATCTTTGGTCATGAGGTGCATGCTATCATTGTTCCCTCTTCTGTTTAACAACAGTGGCTGTGGAAATTTATGTCTTCTTAGCAATGCACATTGGCTAACTTTCCTGGTGTTAGTGATTGTCTTGGTTACTTTTCTCTCCTTGCTGAGACAAAATACCTGACACCAAAAATTAAGGAAGGAAAGGTTTATTTAGCTCACAGTTTGTGGAGGCTTGAGTCCATACTCTGATGGCTTCAAGGCAGGGTGGCACATGTCAGAGGGCAACTGTTCATGGAGGTGGAAGTTAGCAAAGCAATAACAGCAAAAAGTGAGGAATGGCTGCGAGCAACCTCTTTCCCTCCCTTATGTATGCAAATATCTGCCCCAGGGTGAGTGTAGCACTCACATCCATAATCCCAGCATTGGACTATGGATCAATCAAATATCTAGAAGCCTGCCCCATTACTGCATGAGGATTTGGGGGACACGCAGACACAGACCATGACATTGATTGTCATTATCCTCCAGACAAATTAATTCAGTTTGCTTCCCTCATACCTTTTGTTTTTCCTTCAGAAATAATCTTGATTCCCATAGCAGGAGAGGTCTTTGTTTTCACAGATGAGTCCTCTTCTGGCAGGCGGGGGTGGGTGTGGGTTATGTAATAGCCTTCTTTTCCTGAATACAGGATATGGGTTTTTTTTCCACATGGAACACTGAGTTGCAGGCTGTTATATGGGCCTTATATGGAAGGTCATCCATTCACTTCCATTAACCTCTTTTCAGATAGTGTTTATGTTCATGGTGTGGTGCACCACATTGAAACTGCCACTATATACACTGGCCAAGAAGATTTTTTTCATTTATTTCACTCTGTCCAATTTGCCATTCATATGGCAAATATATTCCCTATTTTATTGGTCTTTTATGTTCCCATTCCCAATTGTTAGGGCCTCTCACTGAGGGAAACACTACAATAGACAGACTGCTGTCTACTGTCGCTGTTGCTCCCTCGGATACCATTCAGCGGGTTTCTGCCTCCCATACCACCTTCCATTGGAATGCTTCTGCCTTGTGCAAACAGTTCCTTTTAACCTGGGAACAGGTTTGACAAATTGTTAAACAATGTTCTTCATGGTAGTACATCTTCCCTCACTCCCTATGAGGGTTGATCTCTGAGGATTATACCCTGCTCATCTCTTGCAAATGGATGTCACTCACATTCCTGAGTTTGGCTGTCTATGTTGGGTCCACATTTCAGTAGATATTTCCTCAAGATTTATTTTTGTTTCTTTCCACACTGATGAAGTGGCTAAAAATGTCATTGATCATCGCTTGGATGCTTTTAGTACCTTTGGCTGCCTGCAGGCACTTAAGGCTGACAATGGCCTGGCTTATATGAGTTCTGCCTTCCAAAAATTTTGTAAAACCTTTCCATTTCCCTTACCAAGGGAATTTCTTATAACTCTCAAGGTCAAGGAATTGTTGAACGTGCTCACAGAACTCTCAAAATTTAATTACAAAAACAAAAAGAGGGATCCTTCCCTATAAAATTCACACCTCATGATAGGCTTCACTTAGTATTATATACTACAAACTTTTAAAATCCTACTAAGGATGGAACTACAGCACAGAAAGACAATTCAATCAAGTAAAGGAAAAGAAGCTAGGAAGGGTCCTTTGGAAAGATCTTCATACTGGGCAATGGAATGGACCCAGCCCAGTACTCGTATGGGGCTGAGGGTATCCTTGTGTCTTTCCAGAGAGCACTAAATGGCTTATCTGGGTGCCAGAGCATGCTCTATGGCTGTATCATTGACCCTGACCCAGAGAAGAAGTTGGTTTCACCTTTCAAGAAGCCAGTGCTCAGTCCTGTGGCAGTGATGCCTCAGAGACCATGCCACAGCCAATAGACAAGTATGGGGCTAGACCTGATCTGTGGACAATTAAAGAAATTGGCCCAGGATGCCCAAGAGATGGTAACAAAAAATGGGAATTGAAGGTCTGAGTAGATATAGAGTGCATGGAGATAACAGCTGAAAGCTATGTGATAGAAAGGGACACAAAATTACCAGTATTTTAAAGAAAAATTCCTGCCCCCCCCAATTGACTAGTCTATAATTATAAACTTCTAAAATTACAAAAGAGTTATTATAAATCAATTTGGCCAAAAATATATTTGAGTGCACTCTAATATTGCAAGCAGGTTGTCTGTGTATTTGTTTATCTGCCTGTCTTATCTGTGAACAGTTGTTTTTTACTGAGCTCAACATAATTTTCTTTTTTATTGACTTTTGAAGCATTTGTATAATATGCTTCCACCGAAGTTTCCAGCTTATCAAAATGATGTGGAAATTGGTTTTACAAATGTAATGTATATGACTTGAGATTTTCCCATTGTTTAAAAATAATATGTTAAGTGACACAATCTAGTTTTCATAAATCATCAGAAAATTGTTAAAATAATTGAACAAAAATCCCTCAGGGTAGTGGGGGAGATTGTTGGATAGGATTCCAATTGAGGAACAAGAAAGCAGTACCCTGGTTTTTGGGGGGCAACACCTGCTTCTAGGAGTGAATTTGAGAGTATTGCTTCCCTTTCAATTTCATTAAAAATTTTGAGAAATAACAGTTCTTGTAGAACTCAGCAGTGAATCTTCAGGGTCTGGGCTTTTCTTTGTTGGAAGATTTTAAATTATATCTTCAATTTCATTGACTGATACTGGTTTATTTAGAAATTTTGTATGTTCTTATCTTTGATAATCCATATGTGTCTAGGAATCTGTACATTTCTTCTTTGTTTTCCATCTTACTTGTGTACAGGTTCTCAAAGTAGGTATTGATGATCTTCTGTATTTCTGCAGAACCTGTTGTGATTTCACCCTTTTCATTCCTAATTGTCTGGATTTGAGTTTTTTCTTCCCTTTTTGATAAGTTTGGATAAGAGTTTGTCAATTTTATTTAGTCTCTTAAAGAACCAACTCTTTGATTCATTGATTCTTCATATTGTTTTCTTAGTCTCCATTGCATTAATTTCTGCTCAGATTTTTATAATTTCCTCCCTCATGTGAACTTTGGGCTTGACTTACTTTTTTTTCTAGAAGTTTAAGGTTCAATATGAAGTTATTTATTTGAGTTTGCTTGATTTTCCTAATGTGAGAATTCACAACTATAAATTTCCCTCATAGGATTGCTTTCATTGTGTCCCATAAGTTATAGTATGCTGTATTAGCATTATTGTTTAGTTGTAGAAACTGTCTAATTTCTTCTTTAATTTCATCTGTGATCCATTGGTTGTTGCTATTGCTATTTCATTTTCATGTGTTTATGAAGTTCTTATCATTTCTTTTGCCTTTGATTTCCAATTTCATTGCACTATGGTCTGATAATATGCAGGGGATAACTTCAATTCCTTTGTATATTGTTGAGGACCACTACAAAGTGGCTCTGAGCAAGATTTAATATTAGCCAATTGGCTTTTCATATTTACTTGGGAGTTGTCTAAGTCTTAGGCACCTTGTCTGCACATGGGCAGCTGATTCATAGTAAATGAACCTCTATGAGTCACTGGTCACTGCTGAGGCCTGTATTGGCCTGTGAAGCTGTGATGCCTCAAGGACAAGGTGACTGCAGCTGAGGATGCCTGGCTCCTACCCCTATTAACTTCTAGGAAACTATGGCTGAAGGCATCTCAGCTCTGCTGTGAAGGCCTTCCTGGAAATAACATAGCTCTCCTAAATTAACATAATATTGCTTTGAGGAGTCCTTGAAAGGATTCCCAAGTCCTGCCCAGAGTCCTGCATTTTCCTCAGTATTCCCCCTCCCTTACTTGTAAACCTAATAATTACAGGTGACCCAGAAAAGTCTTTGGCTAATTCAGAGAATATAGAAGCTGGAAAGGAATTAGTCCCTCCTGGAAGCCCTGAAAGCATATTCCATTGTCTCATTTTTTATTTACGCCTTCATCCATTGACTCGCTTGAGAGATTGCAGGTCTGATCAGCCTGCAATAACTTAGGGTTTTTAAACCTGGTTTTCAATAGTATATACTTATGCATGTTCTGTGTTGGAGAAAGTCCTGTGTGCAGTTGAGAACAACGTGTAATCTGATGTTGTGGGTTAGAACTCTCTGTAGACATTTACTAAATTTGATTGTATCTTATTTCTCCATCAATTTTGAAAGATAGTTCTGCAGGATACATCAATTTGGGCTGGAGGCTGTTTTCTTTTAGGGCTTGAAATACTTTACTCCAAGACTTGAGTGTTTGTGTTGAGAAGTCTGCTGTGATTCTAGTGGGCTTTTCTTTATAGGTTATCTCTTTTCTCTAATAGTTTCTAATATTCTGCTTTTGTGTTAAATTTCGGAATCAGGACTGTTATATGCCTTGCTGTAGGATTGTTTGATCATAGCTAATTGGAGTTCATATTAATTTGTATGTAAAATTCTTTTCTCTGCTTGGGGAGATTTTTTGCCATGACATCTGTGAACTGGTTTTTTATATCAATTTTGCTATCTCCTGTTTTTTCATCAATTCCAATCAATCTTATGTTATTCGTCTTTTCTTCTTCTAGAACCTGTTGAATTGTTTCTTGTGGTACCTTATTATTTTCTTTCTTTTTTTTTTTTTTTTTTTTGCGGTACTGGGGATCAAACTCAGGACCCTGTGCTTGCTAGGCAAGCGCTTATTCCACTGAGCTATATCCCCAGCCTGGTCCCTTATTATTTTCAAGAAATCTCTCTTTTCATGATTGCTAACCTCAATCGTATCTTCTATATCTGAGATTCTATCCTCACATTAGCTTATTCTACTGTGTATACTTTCAATGGAATGTTTAATCTCCTGGATATCTGTTTGAATTTGTGTCATGGATTCTATTTCTTACCTATGTTGAGGATTCACGTTTTGCATCATTTTCCCAAGCTCCTTTATTTCTTATCTATGTCTGCTCTAGAGTCATTAATCTTTCTTTCTTTCTTTCTTTCTTTCTTGCTTGCTTGCTTGCTTGCTTGCTTTCTTTCTTGCTTTCTTGCTTTCTTACTGGGAATAAAACTCATGGCCTTGTGCTTGCCAGGCAGGTGTGGTGGTGCTGAGCTATAACCCTGGCCTATGTCTTTAATTATGGTTACCATCTCTGTAATTATCTGTGAAATTATTTCTGATTTGTATTTTTCTAGAGCCTCATTCATATGCTCTGTTACTTCTGCTGTTACCAGTTCAGAGAATGCAGCTGGGCGGCTTCCAGATTGTTCCATCTCATTTCCCCTTGTTTTTGCCTTTGTTGAGCTGGACATTTAAGGTTGCATCTTGTTTAAGTGTCCTCTCATTTTGTTTTGTTTAATTCTTGCATTGATGTTTCCAAATTGCCTTTGTTGTGTAGCTTTATTGCTAGCATTTAGGACCTTTAGGGAATGACTACTTCTCAGAGTTGTCTTCCAGGTGTAGCTGGCTTTTGAGTTTTGAGTGCGCTGAAAGATTGTACCTCTTCAGTTTATTGGAAATGAGAAGTTGCTGCCTTCTTGCCCCACCCTAGTTCTTTGGTAATGGCCTATCATGTTTTTTATGACCTTTAGGCAATCTCAGTCTAGGTGTACCAGGAAGAACAACTGGTCAGAACAATTATGTCCCTTTAGCTAAAGTGGTAGAGTCAGCAATAACAATAGCATCAAATATAGCCTAGAAATGACAGAATGAGGTAGCATTAACTTGCCACCTTTAAATGTATGGAGTATATTTGTGGTTATATAACAGATTCTAAAGCAGGTTAGAACATTGTATGCAGTAAATAAGCCCTCAATATAGTGATTTTATCCTCAGGGGAGAAAATTTAAAAGGGGTTAGGGGGAGCAAATAGAGAAGCAGAAGAAGAGGAAGAGGTTGGAAGCAAGGCTGGAGGACCAAGGAATACTGTGCAAACTTTGAGAAACTGGTAAAGAAGACAGGATGGAAAGAGAGAAAGAAGAATTAAAAAGAAGAGTAGAGTGGAATAACAACAAAAAATAGAAACCATGTTCACACTCATAAAGAAACATGAACAATTATGTAAAAACAAAGCAAAACAAGAAAAGAGGAAAGAAAATAAGAAAAAAAATTTCTACTTCCAGGTGTGTCTCTCCTGCCCATGGTAGACACCATGGACAGTCAGAGTCCAGATCTGAGTTGATTATTCCCAGCAAGCCCGTTGTAGCTTTACAGCAGGGTACTGGAGAATTCCAGTTAGTCTGTATCTTTAGCCCCATTGAAGTTCAGGCTGGTTTCTGTCCATGAGGCTGGAATCAGAACCAATCACAGCCTGTGGCTATTTGTATGCCCCTTCTGGCTTGAACTTGGCACCCTAACTCCTGCTGAGTTGAACTCTGCTCTCTGACTCCAACACTTGGAGCCGCTAGATGGAATCAGCAGTTGCTCTGAATGCTGAGGTAAGTTGGCCTCTCTCCAAGATGGCTCCTGGCCAATCACCCTCTCCTAAGGCATGTCTGAACCCAAATAATTTACAAGCCTCTGCAGTCAACTGTGTTCACCTCTCCATTCCACTGGTGTATTTCTCCATAGAGGCCTCTGGGGTTGCCAGTAGTCACCGTACATCTGCAGGTCTGAGCGCCCCCCACCCATCCTATGAGTCCACACTCAGGGAGAAGGCACGGCCTGCCACCTCCTCCTTCTTCACTGAAGTCTCCCTCTTTGCTCTTCCTGTGGGCTTCAATTCTTGTTTCTTATCCTTCCTAGGTCCCAGGAACCCACCTCCTTTCTCCTCCTTCTCCTCTCTTGTTATATTCCAGTGTCTGGACACTAAATCTTGACAACGGGACATGCAAGAGAAGTAGCAGTAGTTCATTCCCATTCCATGACCCTGACACCCTGAAGTTTTGAAAGTAGGGGTAAGAATATACTTAAATTTCAGGAATTAATTGGATTAAAACATTTTTTTCTGTCAAGACATATTTCTTCTCCTTTAAAATTCTGTTTAGTTGTGTTCAGGTATAGGCTTTTGAATTCATAATTTCAGAACTATATTGCTAATTATAATTTTTTTTTTTTTTCCGGGACCGGGGATCGAACTCAGGGCCTTAGTGCTTAGCGGCAAGCACTTACCCCACTGAGCTGTACCTCCAGCCCTTGCTAATTATAATTAATGATTGTTAATATTAAATGAAAGCCTACTTTGTTGCCTATTATGTTCCAGGAGATTCAGGTTGGTGGGGAGGAACAGAGCTAAAGCACAGGCTTGACTCTGAGAATCAGCAAGATCTATTCTTCTTCATGCTTTAAAGTACTTTGGCCTTTTGTAGATGCTGGGTTTTCTAAAAATTATGTAGCCTCATTTAACCTCAGTTATCTCACTTGTAAAATTTAGTAGTAATTCAACCTTATGTTGTGAAAACTAAATAAAAAAATATAAATCTATACTAAATCATCATTAATATTAATGATTAATTATAATTTGTTCATGAATATTTAGTTTTAAAATTAGGCAACATTAAATAAAAAGTGTGTGATAGAATTATTATCAGTATGAATTATTAATTAATATGAATAACAATCACTAGTTTTCAGACTATTCAATTGTTTTTGAATAGTAATAAACATTCCTGATTAACAGGGGAGGTTGATATTGAAGGATTTTAAGGTTTTTCTTCAAATTTGGTTTAAGTTTTACATTTCTAATTTTCTGGTTTTAGTTTTAAAAGTGCCAGATTAACTGTCCCGTGGTCTAAAATAATCCCATGGACAAGAGTTGATCTGTATCATATGAAATGAATGTTACTGGTAAATGGGGAGTAGAGTTCATGCATCACTGGTTTTTCCTATTTTGGGAAAAACATCTGGGCTTACAGTGATAAGTGTACATCTTACGCTTTTGAGGAAGTTCAGAGCTAAACTGTAGGTATGGGATATCTTAGTTAGATGTTCCTTTTTGTGGTCAAGTCTCAACTATCTTGTGGTTAAAACCCATGTTCCTTTCGGAATTTTTTTGTAGTAACAGAGAATGCTTTTTATAAATAATATACAGATCCTACTACAATAACCACCTACTGAAGTGAACGAGTTGCTCAGATTGCATCGTTTGTTACAGTTGTTAAGTTTGTTATTCTTTCATCATATAAGATAGAAAAATCCCCCAAACCCTGCTTTAATAGGAAGCTATATTTAATTTTTCTGTTTTGCATTTTAGATATGGTTACAACAGTATCATACTGTTTTCAGTCTGCTTTTGTACTTACTCATTAAGGCATAATTTAAAGAGATGTATAGTAGTTTACCAACCTATAATTTCTGTAACTGATTACCTCTTTTGGGGCACTTGTGTTGCTTTCCTATATTTCAGTGCCATAGAAACACTATGTTGAACATCATTTCATATAAGGCAATTTTCTGTGATCTTTCATATTACTTCCTTAAAATGGTTTCAATGTGTGGAATTGCTATATCAAAGGGAGCAAAACAGTTTTCAGACACAAAACATTTTAAGCAAATTGCTTTCTGAAAGATTTTAACAGTGAGTATAAAACTTGCTTCCTTCTCTTGCCAGAATTGGTTATTACTATTAAAGTTTTTTCAGTATTTTAATATCCATGTTATTAGAGATTGATGAGGCTAAAATTTAAAAACATATTTCATTAATTATTTGAACTTCCTCTATAAGTTTTAGATTCCCACCCTTCAACTTCCTGATCTTTATACTTTGCTTTGTTCCTATAGTAACCTCGTTTTAGAGCTGAGTTGTTTAAGGAGGAAGGAAAGGAATGAACTTTCCATTGTCTTAAAAATGCAAATCAACCCTGTTTAGAGATTTAAATTTATGTTTGGACATCACAAGTGTTGATACTTTTTATAATGACTCTTAAGATAATGGGATAATATTTTTAGTTGCCTGATAGGAATATGCAGACAGGAAACTTATGTGTACAAATATTCACTGAGCTGCTCTGAATAAGAAGACTAGAAACTTACATATAGAATTTATAAATATTCAATCAACTGTTTGGCTACCATGTAGAGGAATAATCTACCTTCCCAGTGAGTTTTGGCCCTTGCTTTATAGATTTTGTGTGGTGTGCATTTTTGAGCCATATTTTCTATTGCAGTGATGTTTATCTTATTCTTAGTCATTATAATAATCACAAATTGTACTAATACAGGGCTAGTTGCTCTTATATATCTATTTCTTTAAAAAAATCTTTCAAAATGTCACACTTTCCTCAGTATTTTTTTGGATGAACATCAAAATAATTTTTTTCAGTTGCCCTCTTTCCCCAAATCCTATTCGTTAACTGGGATTTTGTAAAAAAAAATCTATAATTAATATCAGAATTAAAATTTTTAGAGAATTTGGTTTTCCTATCCAGGAAGAAAATTTTTTTTCCATCCACTGTAATTTTAGGGGTGCATATGGTTTTGTGGTTTCTTTATATGGATTCCCTTGTTAAGCATATTTCTTAGATATTTTTAAATTGCTGCTCTTATGGTTTTAAAATCCTTTTTTTCAACCATCTAGTTTCTTTCTCTTAAATATTGTATTTTATTTACACATATAATAATTAATCACATCCTTGGGAGGGTTTAAATTACACATAAGATACACATTCCACTCTCACCATCTTTAATTCTAGCATCTCCATGAGAGGTACATTAAAAAAGTCGGATAGCCATACAGATTATAATACAGATATTGATATAGCAGAAAGAAACTCCCAACCTTCTAGATGTCCAGTATGAGTCTGTGTCCTCTAAAATTGAAGAATGAACTTGAGAAACAATGGAGGTCAGGAACAGAATATATTTAGTGGGGAAAAGAAAGCTTCTGCCTGAGACAGGGACAGACGGTGTCCCAAATGGGTTGCCAAGGACCCTGCCTTTTCTATGGATTTTTATAGAGCAAATCCATGATGTGAGGTGGGTTCAAGGTGGGAAAAACGGGAAATCAAAAGGTGGCCACGAGGTGGGACAAAACTATGATCAACCAATAAGACCATGAGTATAATTGCTCAAGTAAAATTGATTAAATTGAGATCAAATGGGAAAGCAAGTTACGTAGTGAGCTGACACAAGTACAGGACAGGGGCCTTTCCTGTAGAAGGCTAGGTTAGTGGCTCTTTCTGGCTTTCTCAAGGTGATAGAGACCTATTTAGAATATCAATCCCTGATATTTAGCCTTAGGAAGTATGTAGGTGCATCTGTTTTATCTTTTGTCTTGATGTCTGGCCCTCAGCTGGAGGTGATTGTCTGCCCCACAGTTGCAAGGTATCTCCTTTTCTCCACTTTCTCATTTGAGGGCCTAACCCTATGTGACTGCCTACAATATTTTTATCTAACATAGTTTCCTATAATAATATCGCCATGGCTTTTCCTGTGAACTTACTCCCATATATAGGTTTTTGGAACACGTATATGAGATGATGCAGATGTTAGGGGCATTTGGCAGGTGGATGGGCTGAGATACAGGGCTGTGATAATGTTACTAACATATCTGGCACCTTGATGGGAGTGGTTGGAAATCTAAGTTTAATGAGTTAACCGGAACATATACATATTTCTACAGCACTGTGATCTCAAACAATTTGACTTTTAACATGGCAGAACAAGGCTCTCAAAGAGTGTTCCATAAAGCCCAGACCGAAGTTGCAGTGCTTTTTAGCTGACAGCCTCAGAATTGACAAAATGGTATTAATGTCCTAATGTCATTTTCTATTGGTCATGCAAGTCACTAAGGCCAAAGCAGGCTCACAGGGTTAAGACTTTCAGTGAGTAGTACAGCAAAGAATTTGGGCCATCTTCATTATTTCAGATGAATCACAGTCCTATATGTGAAAAGTATACAAAACTCTTATGAGGAAACATGAGAGAAAAATCTCTATGCCCATAGGAGTAGGTAACATTCTTTAAATAAGACACAGAAAGTATTAATCATATCAGAAAAAATAAAAAGACTATGTCATCAAAAATAATCTTCAGAGAGTTAAAATACAAGTTACATATATTCGAATGTATCTACAATATAAAAGAATTATTTATCCTACTGCTTAATCAAGAAGATAGATAATTCAATCAAAAAAGATTTAAATGACACTTTATAGAAAAAGATTCAAATAGTCAATAGGCATATGAAAACCCTCTCAATAGTAAGCAAATGCAAATTACACCCACTAAGTCACACACCAAAATGGCTAAAATTTCTCACTTCATAACCCCATGGTATAGCTTGTGTCTGGATGTGCCCCAGAATCTTATATGGTCATAGGTGGGGCTTTTCTGAGGTGACTGGATCTAAAGTGTGTGATACTGGGATCAAAGGTGTATAATTACTAAATAAGTCCATTAATTGTTTTGGCTTAGCTCTGGGTGTGGCTAATGGGAAGGCCCACCACGTGTGTGAATGCTACCTGTCCTACGGGTGTGTAGCCTGGATAGAATACAGGGGACAGACCATTGCTTGCTGCGTGTTGATTCTACACTACTTCGCTGTCTTCTGCCTACAATAAACTGTTTTCCCTCTGTGGTGCCCCTCTGCCATGCCACTCTGCCTCAGAACCAGCAGACTATGAACTGAAGCCTCTACAAACTGTGAGGTAAACCTTTCCTGTGAGTAAACCTTTCCTCCTTTAACTTCGGTTGTTGGGTATTTCGTTTCAGGAGTGAGAAAAGTAACCCAGAAACCCACAACTGTTACATTATGCTTTGGCCTCAACATTAAATGTGTGTGTGTGTGTGTGTGTGTGTGTGTGTGTGTGTTTATGTGTGTAAACAGAATTTAAGTTTTCAAGTCTTTCTTTCAAATCTGCTTTGCACTTTCTCCCATTTTTCACTGTGAATCTGGTTAAAAGTAGCCAATAGTATTCATGCCACAGCCTGAACAGAGGGCTACCTTGAAATTTCCTCCCTCATATCAATTAGTTTGGCATCTATTAATTCAGGGTTGCCACAGTCTTAAGATATGAGCAAGATGTAGAAAAATTGTCTGTCAGAGTGTAATACACATGGTCTGTAGTACTATTCCCTGTAGAGTCTTCATTTCCATCTGAAACTTTATTAGACTGATCTTTACTGTGTGCATTTCTAACATGATTCTGGTTGTTTGAGCTTTGACTAGAATCATCCACGAGGTTCTACTCATGACATTTTAGGGTTTCTCTAGTTCATGTGCTCAAACCATTCCAAAATCTTCCAGATCCAAAGGCTTTTTAACCCCACGATCAGGTTTGGTCACAGCAATGATATCATTTTTCTGGTATAAGTTTTCTGTGTTAGTCAACTTTCCTGTTACTGGGACATACAACCCGATACTCACACTTAAAGGATAAAATGATTCATTTGACTCATTGGTTCAGAGGGTTAGGTCCGTGGTTAGCTCCCTCCAAGGCAGAAATGGGGTGGCAGAAGGGCCTGAAGGAAGAAGGATGTTCCAATTTATGACAACCAGGAATCAGAGAGAATCACACCCCCATAATCCAGTCACCTCTCCTGAAGTCTTTTAATAGAGTCAATGACAAGTAAGAATGACTGGCATAAATGTGTTATTGTTTAGGATGTGGTAAAATTAGAGGTAGAGAATTCTGAGGCAAAGCTGGAAAGTACACATAGAGTGTAAAACAAAACTGAATTGACTAATTAAATTTTAAAAATTCATTCTTTATTTTATATTCCTGGTAAGTTCTTTTTTTGTCCTCAAATTTCCTATTAAAATACTAAATTGGGGAGTGGCAGGATGGGGAGCAGTAGGTACTTGGTGGTAGTTTGCAATTGGAGGAGTAAGAAGCTCTGGTATGCTGTTGCACAGTAGGATGACTATAGATAACTATGTACTTTATATTTCAGAAAGCTGGAATAAAAGGTTTTGAATGGTTTTACCACATGGGAATGGTAAGTGTGGAATGATGGGCATATTTAACCTCATTTAAACATTACACGATATCTACATGTACTGAAATGCTATCATATTAATATGTATAACCTTTATGTTCTCAATGTATCAATTAAAATAAAACTTTAAAAATGCAGAAAGAATATCTGTATAAAGTTACAGAAAAGCTGGGAGGCAAACAATAAACCAGAAGGAAAAAACTCTCTGACTGATACGGAATTAGTATCTTTAATGTCTTGAGAGCTCTTCCACATTGGGGTCCATCTCCTCTTCCTCCCAGAATCTTTATATGTACTACTAAATTAGAATTTTAAATTATTTATAGAGCAAACAAGGAAACTCCACCCTATGTTCTGTTCCACTCAAACCTTGAGTGAGGTGGAGAAACAGTCATTCAGGGCTGCCACCTGCACAGACCTGCCCATCCATACCAGTGAGTTGAGCTGAAGCTCAGCTGAGCTTGTAGGACTTGAGCCCAAGGAGAAGCTGGGTTTACCTGGAGAAAGGGCTCATTCCAACCAATTGGGTAGTTTCAAAATTTGAAGGTCTGGATCCACCCAGAGAAGGTACCTGTTTCTACAATTTGCCATTTGGCTAAGCTGGGGACCTTGTGAGCATGTAGATTTCAACTTCTTCTAGGTTCCTTTCCTTTATAAATCTGCCCACTCAATGGCTGGGGTGTTTTGGTTACTTCCGTATGATACCGGAAGATACTGTCTTCTCAATTAAGAGACCTATGTTTTGTATGTGTGACCAGAGATGGGGACGGTAGTAAACTTGATTAATTCAGAAGTAAAATGTTACAAAATTCATTTGGACTCTGCCTTCCCTACGTTATCTAAGTAAGTAAGGGCTTGGTGGTGCACAGCTGTAATCCCAGTGCTTGAGAGGCTGAGGCAGGATGATCACTGCAAATTGAAGCCCAGTCCGGGTCACATAGCAAGTTCAAGACCAGCCTAAAACAAACAGCAAGATTCTGTCTTCAAAGAAAAGGGAATAATTTTATTTCTATGCTTTTGCTTTGTTTACTCTCTCTCTTGGCTTATATTCAAGAGAAGAAGTGAAAGATGCTATTTATCACTGATCTTCAGTGCAATGTTATTCAATAAAATAAAAGAAACAATGAATTTAAAAAATGGACAGAAAAAATGATTCAAATACAAAGACAAGGAACAAAAACAAAGACAACTTATATGAATAAAAATTCATAGTGTCTCAACAACTATTGAAATGAAAATGGAAGTAATGATATATATATTTTACCAAACCACGAAAATTTAAATAAATTAAGAAGTTATGGTGAGGTGATAAGTACAGCCTCGAAAATTGCTGTTGGGTGTGTACAGTTGTACATTTCTAGAGGCAAGTGTGATGCCATATGTTGAAAATCTTCAGATTTTTAAAAATACAATTCAACAGCAGTTTCAGTAAGACCTATCCTAAGAATATAATGAGATATTCACATATGTATGTTACCAAGGAGTTAAATATATAACAAAATAGCATGTACAGCAGAATTGGGTAAATGGAATTAAACTGCTCTAAGGTTTTTTTCTGCTAGACGAGGTAATAGCAAGTAATATCAGTAGCTAGTAATATCAGACGTTGATAATTCATCAATTCTGTTATGAGTTCTATAACAACGATCAAAGAAGAGTAAAATAATAACAGGCTTTCAGAGAATGTGTCCATTACTAATTTGTGGCTTTTGTGCTCGAGATCTACTTTTGTACAGCCTGAGGTATTGAAAATTCCCTTGCTATTAGGCACAATGCTCAAGATAATCTGCAGAGGGCGCTGAAGGGGTTTTTCTGGTTCGGGCGTGCTGCATCTGGCTGATTCCTGTCTGCTGCTGCTCCCTTTCCTGGGTTCCAAGCCCTGCCGCGCCAATGTGTGATTTTCCAGTTACCACAAAACTTCCCTTGATAGCTTCCAGTGAGTTCTTGGTCTGTGAGCCTTATCATCGGGAACTTCATCTGTGCCCGGAAAGTAGCTTCCTGTCAATCAGTGGAACCTCAGCGGATGTCCCTACCATTTCACATGGTCATGCCCTCTCCAGCGAGGTCTGAACCTCAGCTCTACAGGACAGGGGTCTTTCAGATTAATTCATTTACTGGTTACTCTGAAGGCCCTGGGGTAGTGGCTGCACCTTTGCATCAATACTGCATTAGATCTTGTGTCGATGTCTGACTCACATCACTTCAATCTCCTGTTATAGTTAAACATTTGTGTATCAAACATCTGTTTAAATTACTGTATGATTTTGGCTTCCTGATTATATCATGATGGATACACTGGGGAAAACACAGATAATGGTGGTTAAGCTGAGGGATGGAGAGGGCGGGTGGGGGAGAGAGAGTGGAAGGAGAGAAGACAGGAGGGGAGTGGGGAAGAGATGGAGGGAGAGAAGACCATATTCTGAGTCATGAAACAAAGTCAAAGATTGAAATAACAATCCTAGTGCAATAGGACAAAAAATTAACTACAAAATATTAGCTAGAGAAGTCTCCAAATGTTTACGAATTAAAAAATACTCTTCTAAATATTCCTGGGTGAAGTTAAAAAAACAGAAGTTAGGGGGAAAAATTGAACTATTACTTTTTGATAGTTTATCAGTCTTGCATAAATTTTGGTAAGACTGATAAAGATAGAAAGAGATAGAACAAATGATCAATATCAGGAAAGAAAATAGTGACATCAGGAGAGAGTATACAGCCATTAACAGTTTATGCGCAGTTATTATGAACAACTTTTCCACCTATAAATTAAAAAATATAAGGAAAGGATAAGTTATTAGCATACTAAAAGTAGAAAACTTTATACTAAAATAAATGGAAAATATGAATAATTCAGATTAATTTTAGAATAAGAAATCAAGTCCATCATTAAAATTTTTTTCACTAACAAAGTTTCAGGGACAAATGGCTTCATTGCTAAATCTCATTAAATGTTTATAAAAGAAATACTGTCCTATCAGAAGAGTAGCTAGCAAAGATTTTCTCCCATCTAGAGGGTTTTTCTATTCACTCTGATAATTGTTTGCTGTGCAGAAGATTTAAAATTTTGTGTAATTTCTTTTGTTTATTCTTGACGTTAATTCTTGTCTCAAAAAATTAACCCTCCAAAACAAATAACCTGGTCAAAAAGTGGGCAAATGAACTGAGTAGGCACTTCTCAAAAGAAGTGGTCAGTGAGTATATGAGAAAATGTTCAACATCTCTAGCTATTAAAGAAATGCAAATCAAATACATTGAGAGTCTGTCTCACTCCAGTTGGAATGACTATGATCAAGAACACAAAAATCAGTGAGTGTTGGTAAGGGCGTAGGGGCAAAAGAAACCTTTCTATGGGCGAGTAGGAAGGTACACTAGTACAACTACTATTGAAATCAGTATAAAGATTCCTAAAAAAATAAACAGAAATAAAATTTGATCTAGTTATAACACTGAATATTTTTCCAGAGGAAATTAAAGTCATCATACTATAGTGGTACATACATACTCACATTTATAGAGGCACAATTCACAATGTTTATTTATTTATTTATTTTTGGTACCAGGAATCAAACTCAGGACCTCATACTTGCCAGGAGGAACTGTGTGGCTGAGTTACATTCCTGACCCACAACTCACAATAGCTAAGCTGTGGAAGCAACCAATATGCTTGTCAACAGATGAATGGGTAGCGAAAATGTATATATACATATACATACATATATTAGCTATTCTTGATGCAAAAACTAACTCTCAGTAAACTATGACTAGAAGGAGATCTTCCTTCACTCGATGAAGAGTATGTATTTACAAAAACACTAGAGCAAAGATCATTCTTTTTTTGTTTTAAAGACAAAAGAACAGAGATATATAAACCAGGATAACACAAAAACAATAATGAAAAAACAAAATTATAGAGAAGATAGTAGGGAATTAGCACTGGATGCTGTATTACATAATGTTATCTTCACATTTGTTAACACAAAAACAATAAAGGAAATACAAGATTATAGAGAAGATAGGGAATTAGCACTGGAGGCTGTAATAATGTTATCTTCACATTTGTTGCTCAGGTATACAGATGATGGCTCGTTTGATTAATCAGTTTTCTCCACCCTCATCTCTGTTGTTCTCCCACCCAGTCAGTCATCTTCCCTCTGATAGTAACTGTATTTTTTTTTTTTTTTTTTTGGTTTACTTACTCCCTCAGGCTCTCACATTGCTGAGAGACATGGCTGTTTCTAATTATACTGTAACAAACATGGGTGCGCACAGATTGCTATGGCAGGAGGTGGAAAAGCATCCATCTTCAAAGACAGTAAATTTGCAGGGAACCAGGTTCACTATGGTCAAGCCCCAGTGACAAGCCCTCAAGGCCACTGGGGGTCCGGTTGAGTTGGTGGGGTTACCCCGTGGACTGCGAGGCTCCTCCTTGATGCAGTGCATTCAGAGGCCTGGTCGAGTCTTCGGGGTCTCCCCTACGGACTGCTGGGCTCTTCCCTGTCAAGGCACCCCCGGGGCTGGTCCAAGCCTAGAGCAAAGATCATTCTTAACGGTGAAATATTCTTTGAAATTAAGAATAAAATAAGGATGTTGTCATTACCATTTGTATTCAACATTGTAATAAGGCAAATTTATGACAAAGAATGTACATGAATTATATGTGGATTAAAAAGAAAAATAAAATTGTCTTTCTTTACAAAAGCTATTGTGTCTACAGAAAATCCAAAAGAATATATAGATGAATTGTTAGAAGGAATCAGTGTTTAATCAGGTTGATGGATGTAAGGTCTATGGGAGATTGTATTTTACAAAGATGATGTTATGCTTTTGTCTAGATGTCCTCCCAAAGCCTCGTGTGGTCAGAAGATGGACCTTTTCCAGAATTGCCTGGATCTAGAGTGTGTGATTGATTCATGCAGTGCTGGGATTAAGGGTGAGTAATTGCTGGATTGGTCCACTGATTGGATTGGCACTGCCCTAATCTCAGGAGACTGGATACAATATAAGGGGCAGAAAGAGGCTCATCTCTTCTCCCTTAATTTTTTTGCTATTTTCAGCTGCCTTGTACAGTTGCCCATCTGCCAGATACCACCCTGCCTTGGATTCAGCAGATTATGGATTGAAACCTCTACAAACTGCGAGCTAAATAAACCTTTCCCCCTTTAACTTTGGGTGTCAGGTATTTTTGTCTCAGCTACAAGAGAAAAGTAACTAAGACAGATGACCATACCAATATGCGCTCCATCCTGTGAGGTCCTTAGTGACACTGGCACTTCTCCATTAAGCGGTAGTGCGGTAGGTCTCTGGTTCTTCTTGTTGCGCCTAAATGGACCTCAGTCATTGCCTCACACTCTACAGTTCAGTGGAAATAATGTTACGTGACCTCTGAAACTAGATGATTAACATCAATACAGCTTCTGGCTTTCTCTAAGGGTGCTTGCTTGCTTTTGGAACTCAAGTCACACAGACAGGCCATAAGCCAGTGTTTCAGCTCATGGCCCCAACGAGGCTCCAAGCCAACAGCGGCATAAATGACCGGACATATAACGATCTAACCTTCTGACAGTTCCTCCCAGGCATTGATTCTACCAGCTGAGGTACCTGATCTTGTGGAGCAGAGATAAGCTGTCCTCACCATGTCCTGGTTGAATTGCTAGCCCACAGAAACTTTGGTATTAAAAAAGATTAATGTTATTTTAGCTTACTAAGTTTGGGGGTACTTTGTTAGGCAGCAAAAGATGACTGATATGGGTCAATATAAAAATGAGTGGTATTTTATAAAGCCTTTAGGAACAAAAAATAAACTTAAAAGAATTAAAAAGGAAGGTTTTCTCTGTGAGATACCAATGGTTATTTTTATTTTTATTTTTATTTATTTATTTTTTTTTCCGGGACCGGGGATCGAACTCAGGGCCTTAGTGCTTAGCGGCAAGCACTTACCCCACTGAGCTGTACCTCCAGCCCCCAATGGTTATTTTTAGGTGAAAATACTTTTGAAATGTGTAATGGCAGTGTAAGGATAGACAAATATGAAAGAATTGAGAATCCAGAAACAGACTTACATCTCCACATACACTTGATTTCCACAAAGAGCTGGCAGTGCAGAACAGAGGCTGAAATGATTGCCTTTTCAAAAAACAATGCTATGTATCGATGTGGAAAAATGAAAATCGTCTACTCTCCCCCACTAATGTATATGGAAACATCAATTCAGTGCAGACTGAATGTGAAAGCCAAAACAGTAAAGATATTAGAAGATGAAGTAGAAAACTATCTCTAGGGCCTTGTTGTAGGGAAAAGGTTCTCAGTGAGATGCATGTAGCCCACATGTGCCGGGAGCAAAGGAGGTGGGGTGCAGGGAGACAGAAGGGAGGGAGCAATCAGTATATCTGAATATGTTCAAGTGAAAAACTCTTGGTTTTCAAAACAGGCATTAAAATAATTAAAAGGGTCATCCCAAATTAGGTAATGATATTTACAACACATAATTGTCAAGGTACTTTCCTCTAGAGTAAAGAACTCATAGAATCTCTAAGAAAAGTCAGACAACCAAATTCCAAATGCCTGAGTCTCAAGGCCCTTAACTAAGCAATCATTAGTCCAGGGACATCAAACAGGAGGTGACAAATTTAGTCATCAAAGGAATTCAAATTCAGGTCATAAGTAAACGGTGCTACACATAAGAATGACTAAAATTTATTAAAGACACAGGTAATTCTCAACTGTGGTAAGAATGGGGGCAGTGAAAAGTGCCATACATCACTGATCAGAGTATGGAAATTGAAAAATAGTGTCATTATCTTCTAAAATTAAATACATTTTAATCTTATGGGCCACTACTTTTTCTCCTAGGCATATGTTTCACAGAAATATGAGTTCATGTGCACCAATAAACATGGGAAAGAGTTCTCATAGCAGCATTACTTATATTTAATAGCCCCAAACAATAAAAACAGTTCAACTAGTCAAAAACACTGGAGTAGATAGGTGCATCTTGGTGGATGCGTACAGCGGACCATTAAACAACAGAGAAAGTGAGTGAACTGCGATGTGTGACAGCGCAAATGAATTTTCTAATTGTAACGTAGGCCAAATAAAATCAGGAAGGAAGACTCTTAAAAAAGGAAGAAAGTATATTCCATACTTAGTCCTGTGCTATCCATACACCACATAATTGGAAAAAAGAGAAGGGGTTTTGTTGATAACACGGGGGATAAATTTGCTGAGGGCATTGCCTTAGGCGGTCATCTCTGAGCTTTAATTTCTCTTTTTGTAAAGTGGGCACAGTGATGCACACTTTTGGGAGTTAAAGAAGAGAGCAAATAACTTTAAAGTTTTTACTTTGAAGTAATTTCTTCCTTACAGAAGAACTCCCATACATATTTGCTCTGCTTGTCTAAGTGCTACCGTTTTTCATTTTACCTGATCTCTCACCTCTTCCCTCTTTCTTTCCAGACTCAGACCCAGATGTATGTGTATGTGTGTTTTTGAACCATTTGAAAATAAGTTTTAACTACTGTGTCCTTTTGTGCATGCTTTAAATATTTTAGTATTTCTGAAGAACAAATGGCATTCTTTTATATGACTATAACATGATCACCAACACAGAAAGGTTAACATGGGTTTACTATTATTATTGGATGGAGTTCCTTTTTCAGTGTTTCTAATTATCTTTAATAAAAATTATTTTCCCTGATCCAGAATGCAATCAAGTTCACATACTGAATTGGGTTGTTATGTTTGTGTCATTAACTCATTTACTCATCCTCAACCAGAGAATGAAAGAGAAGGTGGAAAAAGGCTAGACAGGAATCTCATCTGCCTCACCTCTCTCACTTTAGGCTGCCAAGCCTGAAGTAGGCCAGAGATCCGAAGGGAGAAGTTTTCATTTGGATGAGAATAGAATAGAGTTTTAACTATTATACTTGACTAAATTTTTAAATTACTTGGTGAAAGAGATAACTGAATTTCATTGAGTCTAAGATATTATTTTTTATTAGATAGTCTATTATTTTTATACATCATTAAGAAGAAAAAGATCCCCTTCTAAATATGATTATTAGATGCCACTGAAACTTAGATTTAAGAAGGGAGAGGTTAAAATGGGAAAATATATTCATTTTAGACTGGATGAATATACTGTTTTATTTCAATGTGTGGGGAAAAGCTCTGAAATCTGCTCAGGATTTCATCCAAGGATGAGTAAATGAGTTAATGTAAAAATTTTAAAGGGACACAGTGGCAATAAAAAATAAAATTGGATTTTAGGGGCCTGAGTTTTAAAAATTCTTATTGTTTGATCAATCTTGCATTCTTACATCTGATAATCTGAGCAATTTCATTGATGATAACAATATATAACAACCATTGTTAATCCCTATCATTTTGTTTTGAAATCTTGTACCATTTTTATTGTTCTTGTGTTGTTTTTCTTCTTTGCTGTTATGAATTTCTTTTAAATTCTCTTTAAAGTAAAACAATAAAATTTGTTCCTGCTTATACTCTACAGTGTCTAAATGGTTCAAGGAAGTGGTTAAATAATGTATCATGTTTGTCTAACTTCAAACCAACAGTACTCATGAGCCTAACCTGCCTTTTACAAAACTTTAAAGGGGATCCAGGTGATTAAAGGCTTGTCTGAAGGTTCACCACCTCCAAATTACATGTCTACTCTTGCTCAGTAAAGGATGAGCATACTCAGTAAATGTTATTTGACACATCAGATTTTCTTCATTGGAATAAAAAATTGGGATGCATGGAAATATAAAAATATTTGTGATGTTCTCATAATCTGTAAGGATTGATAGGAAAGATTTTTTCTAAAATTATGACTATCCTTAAAAATTAATTATCCTTTCAATAGCATGTGTAATAATATGTGGAAATTGGTAGTTTAACCGAAGCATCATCTGGCCTCTCTGTCTCTCAGATAAGTAGTAAACTAAAGGGATCATCCCAGTTCAATGGCTTGGGAAAGTCAGAACTTAGTTTTACTTTTGTGGATTCTGGAAAATTATATCTGATGGTTCTTCAGCCTCTGGATCTGAAGTGCCTTAATCTAGATGTGAAGCTAGATTCCTGTAGAGGTTTTAAAAATACATCCAAAAAGACTGACATTCTCTTCAAGAGATGTCATTTAACTCCTCTCTCCTTCAGAACGGGTGGATTACATGACTGACTTCTGATGAAAATAATGTGATGGAAATGACTGTGTGTGACTTCTGAGACTAAGCGGTGAGGCATGTGGCTTCCTCCTTACCCTCTCTTGGACTGCTTGCCTTGGAGGAGATGGATGTCCATGTCATGAGATACCACAGCCCTGAGGAGAGAGAAGAGGTCTCTGTAGTGAGGGACTGAGCTTTCATCAACAGGCATGTACTTAAGCCGTGCTAATTAACAGAAGTGAGGAGTTGCTTTTTTGGCAACTAACTGAGAGCAAGAAAAATTTTAGCAGGAAGGGTTAGAGTTTGTATTTAAGCTTCTGTCAGCAGTGATTACCATCAAGGCCTGGAATCTTTTTGCTATAACAGTACTCAGTACCTAAAGAACTTTTACCTCATGTGGAATTGTATCTCCCTGCTATCAGTTTTCCTTTTCTAAACCAATTTAATCAACCAGTGAGATTTTTCTGAATTACTTATGTTATCATGCTATCTGCTACTTAAAAACAAAACATAACAAAACAAAAAGACTCCAGCATCATACACCACCCATTCCCATAGCCTTCAGGGTAAAATACAAATTCTTCCTGGTGCTCAGGTTTGAACATGGTTTCAATGTGTCCCCCGAAGGCTAGAAGGCTGGTTCCCCATGTGGCAGTACAGAGGTGGTAGAACCTTTACAATGGGGGTCTATTGGAAGGTGATTAGGTCATGGATAGATTAAGGCTGATTTCACAGAATGGATTAGTTCTGGAGAAAGTAGGTTTTTAGAAAGGGAAGGCCACTCCACACATTTGGTCCCTTTTTCATGTGGCCACCTTCCTTTCTGCTTTTCTGCCATGTTGTGACACAGCAGTGATATATGGTTTGGGGTTTACCAGATGCCACACGATTTGAAATTTTCAGCCACCCAAATCATGAACTACATAAACCTATTTTCCTTACAAAGTAATCATCCTTAGGAATTTTGTTATAACAACATAGAACAAAATACTTGGTTTATAGGAACTGTCAGCACTGGAATGATCTACAATTGTGGTCAGTGCTCTAGCTATGGGATATGTATTTTTGAATCTCATGCAACAAAGTTTTATATTTCATGAGTTCTATAGAAGCAGAAGATACCATATCTTTAACTGGAAATTTTTATTCTAGAAATGAGTATTTATTTCATGTCAGTTTTTTTTTTTTACCTAAGCAAAATTAGTGGACTAAGTGACCGAAGTTTCTGAGAAAGAGAGAAATGACTGTTTCTACACTTATAGAGTAGAAGCAATCACCTCTGTAGGTAGTTGAAACTGGACAGATGAATGAAAAGATATTCAAAGAGCAATAAATCTTTCTTCTTAAAATGTTACTGTATTAAGTTCTTGAAAAAGAAAAAAGGAAATAATAATTGATACATGTACTGTGTAGTGACTGAAAAGAAAAAGGTGGACCTATGTTGCTGACCAGGAGCATTCTTTACTACATAGATTAGAAAAATATGATTAGAGAACAGTATGTAGAGAATGATCACCTTTGGGGCAAAGTTTGTACAGGCGTACAGGGTAAAGAGGGCCGTGTGTCAAAGTGTAAATGATGACGGTCCCTGGGGAAGGGATCTATGAATGGAGTTTGCAGGATAACTTTGTAGTATTTACTTCTGAGATTAAGAAATTATGAAATCATCTCTTTTTATAGCTTAAAATGGAGGTTCTATTTTATAAAGATCAAGGATGACATGAAACAGGAACCTAAAATTGAATTCCATCTCTGTCTTCACAGACTCTCAAATTTTTTTGGAATGATGGCAGGTTTGATATTGTGATTTAGTCACATCTTGAAACTGTATCCCAACGATATTAATTATAATTCCATCAGTGAGTAGAACAGTGCCTGTTGGTAAATTCTTTCTTATGGCCACTCTTTATGTTACTCCACGTAATTTTCCTCTGGTACTCAGGTGAAACAGGGAAAAATAAATGCACCAATAATTCTCCTTTGTTTAAAAGCAGTTCTGTAAATTTTTCTTTTCATAGCATGTTTCTTTCTTTCCAAAAATCTTGTGCTTGATCTTTTGTTTGGAAACAATATGGGAAAAATGAATAGCATGGCGTTGGAAGTTGGTGACCTCACCCTCTGTGGTCTGCACTTGGCAGCAGTCTGCTGTGGGTACACTGTTATTTTAACAAACTTGTTTCTTCTTCTGTGAAGTGGATGTGGGACTGACTGAGAGGATCTTAGAAAAATAAAAGCGATAGTGTGATGAACAATAACATTTTACAAATATACAACTTTACCTTTCTCTTTCCCCTGATTTTCTCTTCCTTGCTTCTTTTCTTAGGAGAATCTCAAGAACTCTCTCTTACCAGTATCCTCTTCTGTAACACAGAAAATGAAAATAACCCCTCCCCTCTGCACTTCAGAGGTTCGCTTTTATAAGACTCTCTTGGTGAGTGCTGTGAAAGCATGTCATAAAGAATAGGGTCCTTACAATCACGGGTTATATTTGTATTTTATTTCAAGACAGTCCTAGACTAGATGTGTCAGAGAGGGTGTCTTCCACTTTTACAGATTAGGATATGGTTTGAGATGCAGCTGTGCCTTGTGCATGGACTCACAGCACCAGAATCCAGGATTCTGGGCTATTTAAGGCCCTTATTTCTCTTCTGTTAATGATCTTAGTTTTTTAAAGTTTCTGTTCATAAATTCCACACACCAACACAACCAACAATGAAAAGCCAATGACTATTCAAATTATTTCCTTTTGTGAGATCTGGCAATTGAAGCTCGACTGAGTGATTTGAACACTGAGTCTTTACGAGGGTGGTACTGGGTGGGGAATGCAGGGGTAGATGAGAAGCCAGGGCGCCTGCCTGTGTGGAGTGCATATTCCGTGGGGTGAGTTAAGAGAGTAGTATGCTGAAAATAAGAGTAAGCAAGAAAATGAACAAGATCATTTTAGGTAATGATAAGCATTTTTGAATCAAATAAAGCGCAGTGACATGAAGGCGTGACAGTGTGGTGATGTTTGCTGAGGAGCGATGATCTAGCTCAGTGATCAGAGGGTCTCAGTGAACCTGAGGTGTTCAGGAGGGCAGGGACTTTGTCTTCCTCACGGCTTTGCCACTTCTAGTCACTACACCAGCAGCAGGAAACAACACAAGCTCAATAGCTATATCTTAGCACATTCATGCAATGTCAGGACCTGGGAGTGTTTAGGATGCTTTTGTTATAAAATTAATACTAATAACTGCTCTTGATTTTGCTCTTATTATGTGCCAATGTTACACATACAGTTGAACTGACTCTCAACTATCCAAATAATTAATTACCTTATCACCTCATATTTTTAGATAAAGGCTGTAACGACATTTACAGTAAAGAGAATGGGGCCTTATATTTAAACCTTTTAATAATTTTGTTACTCCTTTTAATTTCAAGGACTTAGGAAAAATTTGGTTGCGTGGGTAATCAAAATCCTGGGACAGGTGATATGCTGACTGACTTAAGTCTCTATCAAAATATATATGCTAAAGTTCTATATAAAAAGAATACTTCATCCACTCAGTTCATGTGTTAGTTATAAGTGGATCATAGTCTGAGTTGAAAGTGAACTTGAAATTCAACTTGTCCAACAGTACTTTTTTATAAAATAAATTAAGTGAATAATTTTCTTTTTTGCATAACGATATTTGAAGTGAGATTTTTGAAGTAAATAAAAAAATAAGAATTGTCACCATTTGGTAAGCACCCTAGTCACATGTTTCTCAAACACTACTTGCTTTTTAAAAATTATAGTGGCATAGACATTACAATCCCCATTTCATTTTTAAAAACTTGAAACTCAGAGCCCTAAAAAATCCATTCAAGGTCACACTGACAGTAAATGATATACCTGGGATTTGAAGGCAGATACCCTTCGCCAGTACACTATCCTGTCACTCCCCAAATAAGATCAATTCATGGTGAAAATATTTTAGACACCGATCAGAGAAATTTTAGCAGTTTGGATTGAAGGTTTTCTTTTCTTTCTTTCTTTCTTTCTTTCTTTTTTTTTTTCCTTTGGGTACTGGAAATCAAACTTGGGACCTTGCCCTGGCCAGGCAGGTGCTGCACCCTGAGCTGTGTCCCCAGCCCATGGATTGTGTTTTTATTCATCCCAAAGCACTGGAAATCATACTGATTTTATTACTGAGGACAAGAGGAGAAGCACTCCATTCGAAAGCAAAGGGTAGAAAAATTTTCATTATTTGTGTTTGCATTAATGCTTATAGCAGCACCCATCCAATGGTCAACAAAATCCAGTTCTGTTTGGACAGTGAGATAATTGATGCAGATGGAAACTTGACAGAGACTCTTGTGGGGAAACCCCAAACTGAAAATCCCTTTTTGACAACCAAGTGCCCCGAGGACCCTTGAGACTCTACGAAAGGCTGATAAAGTGCAGTTGCAATATAAGTGGCAGATAAAGGTCTTTCATGTCTTCTCTGAATGACTGAGAATTTCTGCCTCTGATATTTGTCTCTCCTCTTCCTCAGAGGAAGTTCCTGACTGGAGAAATCCCCAAATATAGGTGGGATAAAGGTAAAGAATTCTGGGACTGCTTGGTCTTCCCCAGTGGTTTCAATGTCCGACTTCAGCTTTCAGCTCTCATTCTATCTATCTATCTGTCTGTCCGTCTGTCTGTCTGTCTACCTAATCTGTCTGTCTGTCTGTCTATCTATCTATCTATCTATCTATCTATCATCTATCTATCTATGATGGAGACAGGGGATTATAATGAACAGTTAAGAAAGTAATTAGTGTAGCCTAGGCACTTATTAAACTCATTAAAACAAATCAGTAAAACGTGCCTTTCAGAGCTTGGGATGAATCAGCTCAAAAGCAATTATTTGTCCATGTGGCCTTTTGAGGGTGTGTCTAGATATCACTTAAACTTGGTAGTTAAGGAGTCCCCGACACTGCAGTGCTTCCCCATTTTCTATCCCCATACATACCCTTTCGGCCGCACGTTTGAGGGCATGCTGGAAATAATTTATCTGCTCACCATGCTTTGAACTCTGTAGTTATGATTACAAATTTAATTTATCTCTGAAAAAGAAAGTAGTAATGCATCATCCCAGAAAAAGCCTCAGTTCCAGGCTCCTAATGTAGCCAGTACAGCAAAAGTGTCTGTTTATGCTGTGAAACTTTTGATAAAGTACAGGGTCATTTAGGAGTCCACTGTTCTAAAGCAGGAGAAATCTATTTCAAGGAAACATGCAGAGAAAATTTTCAGTTCTCTAAAATCATGTAAGTGTCTGGCTTTGAGCTCACTGAGCCAGTGCTTTGGCATTTTCTCCAAATACTTGTATAACATTTACGTTTCTAACAGAATTACTGTGACCTCTTGGACCATGAAATCATTGTAATGAGACAAGACCAAAGGCATCTACATAGGTAACTGAAGAATACTGAAATGTGCTATTTGCTGTGACTTGAATTTGTACCCTGCATTCCTATTCCTGCTCTTTCTCAGGATATATTCCTGAGTCATAGACCTACTGCCCCATTCTGTGATCACCCTTTTGCTCTCTATAGCCATCAATGAGCCAAGTTTTTTTAAAGCCTCCCATGGTGTTGCATCTCGCTGTGCTTATCCTAGCTAGGGTTCCACCAGAAATACAGCATGAGAAAGGGATATGTACACAGGAGTGTTTACACAGACATCACCTATGGGAGAACAAAGGCAGTAGCATTTATGATTAGGCAGAAAGAGGTGAAATGTAAAACAGTACAAGGCATCCTAAGGTCTTATGGTCCCCTGAGGTAACCATAGACAGCTTCCTGAGAATCCCCGCAACATGAGGTAAGGATGTTGGGTCCTTACTCTTCTTTCACTAGTTATAGGATGCAGGTTAGTCCAGAGAGGAAGACAAGTCTTTGATCAAGGCGTCTTTCCTCGGCTGGGGGAATTTCCTAGAGAATTACTCAGCTGAGGATTGTCAGTTGCTGTGATACTCCCCCAAACTGGGGAGAATATGGGCATGCTCCATCCTGAATGCAGAGACCTGGGTGAATTTCTGTAGTATCCACTATGGTACTCAAAAATATTATTAAGTAAATGACATAATGCAGCCGTTTCTCTAAGTGACTGGTATTTTTATTTCACCAGTATAAGTAAGACACTTTCACTATCACACACAGTACAGAAGCATCATTTTTACAGAACTAGTCGTTTCATAGCTACTAGGCTTCTGAGAGAATTATGTTCTACAGATTCTCTTTCATTTATCCAGTGTAATCTGCTTAAAGAAACTATTTGAGTTAAGAGAATTGGGTTCTTATCAGAGTTCAGTTACTTTTTATAGGACAGATTCTGTTCCTTCTTTGTCCTCAGCTTCCTCACTAGTAAGTTGATGATGGTGATATTTTGAATGACTCATTCACAGGGTTGTTGTGTACTGTATTAATTACTGCCCTGTTGCTGGGAAAAATACCTGACATCTAATATTTAAAGGAAGAGAAGCTTCTTTTGGCTGGGGGTTTCAGTCCTTGGTTGGCTGGCAGAAGGCACGGTAGAGGAAAACTTGCTGAGAGAGAAACCTGTGGCTGAGAGAGAAGGGAGGAACTGGCGACAAAAACACACCCTTCTAGGTCACACAGCCAGCAACACACCTCCAAGTGTGCACCACCTCTAACAGCACATTCAGCCATCAAACTCAAATGGCTCACTGATGAGTAAACCACTCCTGTGATCCAATCACTTTCCAAATGTGTGAGATTTGGGGGGACATTTTAGATCTGAGCCATAACTTATGCATCAACCAAAAGGATGCCTGCCAAATCTTTTGTAAAGTGCCATCAAAAAGTCTTCAGAAACTTTGGGATACCTGACATCTAGCATTTTGTACCTGGGGCCATTTTGTACCTTAACACTTTGTACCTGGGACCCATACTTTTTTCTGGTTTGATCGCCATCTCTGAGAGTTGGTGACTGGCCAGGAAAATTTCAAGACTGTAGAAGTCTGGGTTGGCTAAAGAGCAGAATCAGGAGACCCTGGAACTTGAGAGTAGGGCAGGGTGCAATATGGGTAGTATGGATGAAGAGGAGTGGGGTAGAATACTGAAAAGAGAAGAGAGGAGGAAGAAGAAGGAGGAAGGGAAGGAGGAGGAGGAGGAGAAAGGAGAAGAAGGACAAG
>PVLD010015187.1:0-49550 GCA_004027595.1 Dinomys branickii | reverse complement strand
GCTCTTTCATGGCCTGTTGGAGTTGTTTAATTTCGGATGCAGTCGTTTCATATCTTGAAGTTATGAGGCTTCCTGATTCCCTTGTTTCTTCCTCTTCAAAACTTGTTCTGGGTGGGGTTGAGTTTTGAGACTGCGTTTTGCCCCTCTGTTTTCCCATTTTTGGGTATCAGATTCAAAATGTGGAGCTATAAATTCCAAAGGCAGTTCAGCAGGTGAAGGTCAGCTGCAAAGGCTGCTTGAATGATTCCTTCTCTTTGGGAGAATGTCCCTTAAGCTTTCTGCTGAGAGTTCCGCTTAAAAGGCTGTACAGATATTGGTTAGATACTCCCTACCTAGTGACCTGGGTGAGGTGTGTAAGACCGCTCCCCCACCCTCCCAGGGTTCCCTGCAGGTATAGGGATGGATCTCCTCCCCCACTCGGTGATCTGATCACGAGCGCCGATATCTCACCAGTTATTGGAGTCCCTGCAGGCATGAAGGTTCCAAGGTGCCAGTCTATCCTTTGGGGCTTTCTGCGCGGCCCGCCCGATGCGCACGAAACGTGAGACCGCTGGGCGTTGCCGCCGCCAGAGAGCCGATCTCTGTTGGGAGTCGCCGGAGAGCTGCGCCGGGTCGGGAGGCGGGAGGGATCGAGCTGTCTGTATTCTCGGGGCGCTAGGACCCAGCAAATCTTTCTCTCTGCTCCCGGCGTTTGGGGCCCTCCGCACGGCCCGCCCCACACGCGCGAAACGTGGGATTGCCGGGCGTCTCCGCCGCTAGCAAGCCGATCTCTGTCGGGAGTCGCCGGGGGGCTGCACCGGCTCGGGAGGCGGGAGGGACCGAGCTGGCTGCGTTCCCACGGCGCTTGGACCGAGCCAAGCTTCTTCCCCGCGCGGATCGTCCCTGGCTCCCAGCGTCTGGGGCTTTCCCACGTCTCGCCCCGGCAGCCTAGTCCGCCCTACCACATCTCCCCCGGCATCTCAGAGAAATACGCCCAGTTTAAACTTCCCAGCCAAGGTCCCGGCATTCACGCTCGCCAAGTCTGTCTCGAGCTGGTGGTGTTTATTAAGGAGGTTCGCTCCCTTGCTGCTCAACTGGTCGCCATCTTCCCCGGATCTCTTGCTTTTCACACTTACAACAGTTTTTTTGTTTCTTTGTTTTTGAGTCTGGGTTTTACTGTGTAGCTCAGGCTGACCTAGTACTCACAGCATTTTTCCCGCCTCAGCCTCCCAAGTACTGGGTGTGCCACCATGCCTGGCCGTAACAGCTTTACTGAGATAATTTATACTTTGCGTAACAGTATAAATTGTAGTTTCTAAGGGCTGTCACAAACTACAAACTTGGTGTAAAACTACACAAACTTATTTTCTTGGTTTTACTAAAATCAAACTTGTGGGCCAGCTGGATCCTCTGGGGGCTCTGGCGAGAACCCATTTCTTCACCTGGTCTGGCTTCCGTTAGTCTACGTTCCCTAGTTCCCGAGCCTTTCCTGGTAGCCACCTTTTTGCATCCACCAATACACAGTACTTACATATCAATTTCCTTTTATCTCTCTCTTATAAAGATACTTGAGATTATATTTAGGGCTTACCTAATCTCCCCACTTTGAATTTTAATTTCAACATGTCTGCAAAGTACCTTTTACCATACAAGGTAACATCCAGAGGTTCCAGGGTTAGGACCTGGCTATCTTTGGGGCCATTGTTCAGTTTACCACGCAGCTCACTCATTTAAAGTGTACAATTCAAGGGCTGGGGATATAGCTCAGTGGAATAAGCACTTGCCTAGCAAGCGCAGGGTCCTGAGTTCGATCCCCAGTACCACAAAAAAAAAAAAAAGTGTACAATTCAATGTATCAAAGAGTCCTACAGCCATCATTACAGTCTAATCTTAGGACATTTTTATCCCCCAGAAAAGAAACTTTGTACCCTCTGGCTGTCACTCTCACTCTTCCCTCTCCCATTCCCACGCTCCTAGCAAACACCAATCTACTTTATATACAGATTTGCTACAATGCATCTAAATGCACTCGTAATATGTGGTCCTCATTTATTTTTTCAGGGCTGGGGGAATATGTACTCCCTTGTGACTAGGTTCTTTACTTAGCCAATGTTTTCAAGGTCCATCCATGATACAGTAATTTCCATACCTCATTCTCTTTTCTTTGCTGAATGAGCCCACTGAGTAGCTATAACATATTTCACTCATTTATCCATTGGCTGATATTTCGGTTGTTATCACTTTTGGCTTCTATGACTAATCCTGCTATGAACACTGTATGCATGTTTGAGTGTGAACAGGTCTTGAGTTCTCTTGAGTATAGCTTAGGAGTAAAATAACTGAGTCAAATGGTAATTCTACTTTTAGCCATTTTGAGAAATGCTGAATTATTTTCCAAAGAAACTACACTATTTCACATTTTCAACAGCCATGTGTAAGTGTCCTTCACACCTGCACTGCTCTGGTTCACATGTAGATGTCCTCATGAGGGTGACACTCATCAGTGGATCTGCCCACTGATGAGTCCAGGGCCAAATGTGATGCTGGGAGATGAGGCCAGGCTGGAGGAGGGTGATGCAGCACAGCCTGCAAAGGCCCATCCCCGTCGCCCCTGCTGCTCTGCTTTGGAGCCATCCGACTGTGGACTGAAAGGTCCACAAAGTGGGAGCCAAATACACCCCCTTTATGTGTGGGCTGCGTGTACTATCTTCCAGCAATAAGATTTGGGTAACAAGAGTAGGGCTATTATTCTAGTCGGTACAAAGTCTTCTCATTGTACTTCTGATTTCCATTTCCTTAATAACTTAATGGTACGTTATCATCATTTTTTAATCTTTAGGAAAATGAAAATAAAAATCTGCTTATTCATGAAGAATAACTAATAGAGCTCATTTTCTTTTTGGCCATTTCTATGACTTCCTTGGAGAAGTAGCTATCCATTCAAACCTATGCCCATTTTTAAATTGGGTTGAGTTGTAAAGAGTTTTTTATATATTCTTGATACAAGTTCTTTTTATTATTAGCTATATGATCTGCAAGTATTTTCTCCCATTCTGTGGGTTGCTTTTTCCTTTCTTTTTTTCTGTTTTTGTTTGTTCTTTCTCTGAGACAGGGTTCCACTATCCGGTTCAGGCTGGCCTTGAACTCACTTTGTAGCCCAGGCTGGCCTCAAACTTGAGGCACTACTCCTGTCTCAGCCTCCCAAGTGCTGGGATTGTAGGTATGTGCCACCACACCTTGTGTCACTTGTGATACTGTGTTTTGTATTTTATGACTGTGTACATATGTGTTAATTCTTTCTACTGTTCTTTATCTTAGGGCTGGGGATATAGCTCAGTGGAGTAAGCGCTTGCCTAGCAAGGGCAGGGTCCTGAGTTTGATCCCCAGTACCGGAAAAAAAAAAAAAAAAGAAAAAAAAAAAGGCCTAATGTTCTTTATCTTTTGCATACAGACTTTATGGGGGATTTTTTCCTTTTTTCTTTCTTTAGTGTTGTAGAAGATTTGTTCTGCTTCTATTTTTTTTCTGGTATTTGCATTTTTAACCTATCAACTATCAGCAATGGTAAAATATATACTGCTTTTTATTTTAGTAGTCTATTTATAAGGATTACATCTTTTTGTATCATATGAAGGAAATCAGCAGTTTCACAAAACTTTCTTTTTGGACTTTTCAGAAGTAATTTTCAGAGGTACTTGGGTCTTCCAGTTGAGTCTTTCATAGATCACATTATCATTCTTATTAGTAACAGCACTTTTTAATTTTTATTGCATATTTTGTTTACTTATTTTTTTTCCAAGACAAGGTCTGGCTATGTATTTTAGACAGACCTTGAATTCACTATGAAGCCCAAGGTGGCCTCAAACTCATGGTGATCCTGCCTCAGCCTCCTGAGTGCTGTAGTTACAGGAGGGCACCATGATACCTGGCACAGTGCTGTTTTAGGAAAGAAGATGTGCAGATTTCATATTTAAGGAAAGGCCCTCATATGCACTGCACTCCTAGGACCTCAGAAATCACTGGGAAAACTCGAAACACGACTCAAACATATTAAGAAATAGCTAAATGTGGTGGCACATGCCTATAGTCCCAGCACTCATGAGGCTGAGGCAGGAGGACTACTTGAGCCCGTAACTGCAGGATTAGCCTGAGCAACACAGTGACCCTCCATCTACATCAATCAAATTTAAAAGTAAAAAATACTCAAATATATTCTAAATTGAATTACAACATTCAATTCTTTGAAGAAATGCAATAAGTTTTATATATTTGTAATTTTATATATTTGCAATTCAACTATCTAATTATTAAACATTCCTGTTTGTCTCATAAAGTTAACATCTTGAATTGACCTAGTATTTTGATGACATAAATCAGTAATTTTTTTGCAAAATCTTGCATTGGTTTCTCAACAGACAAACACATTATCTTTTTTCCCATTGTATCTGGTGAAGTAAAAATACCTTGTTATAGTGATGATCCTTTTTGTTTTTATCTGCATACACTGCTTTGAAAACAAGTCTTCCATCCTTGGATGAGGGTAGGGTAGAAGCACTAACTACCAAAGTGGAAAGAGAATCAACAACCCACCCAAAGCAAAAGGCAGTTTAGAACAGAGATTCATTCTTTTTTGCTTTTATCCAAAATTTTACCATAACCCAAAGGTTAAGCAATTTTCTTCCAGTGTTCTAAGGATCACCTTATCGTATAATAGCTTAGGTCTTACTTTTTGCAACTGGGCAGTCAGTTAGAAACCCAGGTCTTCCTCATTATGTTGTGTGATAGAGTTTTTTGTTTTTTGTTTTTTCTTTGAGACAGTGTCTCACTATGCAGTTCAGGCTGGCCTTGAGCTCACTTTGTAGCCCAGGGTGGTCTCAAACTCACGATCCTCCTGCCTCAGCTTCCCAAGTGCTGGAATTACAGACATGCGCCACAATGCCTGACATGTGATACAGTTTATGTTGGTTTACTGTGATTTCTATTTTTCATTTGTTTCATTTTTTGTGGTCTTGTTTGTTGGTTTGTTTGTGTAAAACAGGATTTTGGCTGGGTGTGGTGGTGCTGGATCATTGCAAATTCAAAACAAGCCTGAGCTACAAAGTGAGCTCAAGGCCAGCCTGAACTGCATAGTGAGACCCTGTCTCAAAAAGACCAAACCAAACCAAACCAAACAATAACAATAACAACTAAAAAGATATGATCTTGCTATGCAGTTCAGGCTGGCCTTAAATTCACTATGCAGCCCAGGCTGACCTCAAACGCACAGTAATCTGGCCTCGGCCTCCCAAGCACTGGGAGCACAGGCATGCTGGTTTTGATTTCTCAGTGTTCACTCCTGGTGCTGATTTTTCTCTTCTTGATACAGGAAAATAGAAACTCCTAACCTGAACGACATCTGAGACAAGTTCGTGTTCTCTAAAATCAAAGAATGAATTTCAGGAAAAATGGAGGCTAAAAGCAGAATATATTTACAGAGGGAAAGAAAGCTTCTGTCCAAGAGAGGGACAGAAGGGGCGTCTGAGTGGGTTACCCCCAGACTCTGTCTTTTGTAGGGACTTTTATAGAGAAAAACCACAAGATGAGGCGGGTCCAAGGTAGGGGGAATGGACAAAACTATGGTCAGCCAATAAGAATTAGAGCAGAGATTCATTCTAACTTACCACATTCTCCAAAGGCGCTGCACCAAACACCTTAAAGACAGGGTTGGGTTTGGAGGGTGAGATACAGAGGACAATAGCTTGCTGTCCCACTCGAGTAGTATATTCATCTAACGTAGCTCGAAGTTTCCTGAATCAGAATGGAAAAAATAAAAGCAAAGATAGACATTACAGTGACATGGACATGGGTTAAACTTACTTTAATTTGAGATAATTAATCCTGATCAGATATGCATTGTTCTACCTGAAACATAAAAAGGGGCATAAACTTTTCTCTAAAAGACCAACAGCCAGCACACTAATACAAGGGTCTCCTGTGATTTTGTGCTGGGACACAGCCACGATGATTTTATTGTTTTTGAGACAGGGTCTCACAGTGCAGTTCAGGCTGGCCTAAAGTTCACTTTGTAGCTCAGGCTGGTCTTGAACTCGCAACGATCCTCCTACCTCAGCTTCTCGAGTGCTGGGATTACAGGCGTGCACCACCATGCCCAGCGCCATGATGATTTTGAATACAGCAAGTATCATCCTTCCTGATCTTACCAAGACCAACCACTAGTACTTAATGAAGATTACTGCTAAAATGTCCTCTTACGGATTTCATTATACAATTTCCATGCTTATAAAGTATCAAAAGATATGCTTCTAACTTCTTTTATTAATACAGCCATTGTTTATTTTTCACTGGCATTTTAATGAAAAACATTACTTTTAAAAAGTTTTGCTTTCAGATTTTCATTGTGATATAAGCAATAACTTTCAGTCCTATAGGATTATACTGAGTATGGAATGAGAAGAGCTTTTACAAATACAACACCTGCCCCTATCTATGAGAAATATGTTCCAAGTCCCCCACTGGATGCCAAAATATATATATTTTTCCCTATACATACTGCTGATAAAGTTTCATTTATAAACTAGACACAGTAAGAGATTAACAATAACTAGTAATAAAACAGGACAATTGTAATAATATACCATAAGAAGTTATTTAAAAGCTATGAGATATTTATTTTGAAATTTTCCGCTTAGTATTTTCAGGCCATTTTTTATCACAACTAACTAAAAACATGGAAAACAAACCCACAGATAAGAGATTACTATAGAGCCACAATGCATGAAAAAGAAACACTGTTCTTTTCTTCTGTAGTCACAAAAGATTATCCTAAAGTTCTACATTTCATAACTCTTCTGAGAATATAGTCTACGCTTTAAGGTAATGGTGAGCAAGGCACCACATACCAAACAAGAAATCTGGCAGCATTCCTTGAAGGAATGGTTTATATTCACTGTTTCCAATTTCTGTTCTCAATTCCCTCTTGGAGACACTCTAATCCTTTTACCTTCACCATTCCCCCTGGAAACCCTCTTACCAAGTTTATCACGACCTTCATGTTGCTGAATCTAATGGCCAATTTGCACCTTATTCAAGCTGTAGGTAGTATCTGACAGGGCTGGTCACATATCCTCCTTGAAACACTTCTTACACTTGTTTCCGAGATACTACTCCTGGTTCTCCAGACTCACTGGTTGCGTCTGAGACTCCACTAGTTTCTTTCACCTCTCCACCGTCAAAAGGATAGAGTCGCTCAGGCACCTAGTCTCACAGTTTTAAATGCTATATGAGCCACATACTTGTAACAGTCTCACCAAGAATTCTCTGGACTTCCACGCTCATTCATCCAGCTGCTTACTCTGCATTGCCATTTAGGGGGTAAGAGGTGTCACAAATTTAACACATCCCCAAACTAAGTACTGATTCTGCCCCTACCCTCTCTCATACCTGCTCTTTCTCTAACAAATACAATCTCTATCCTCCCAATAATCTGACCAAAAATCTTGAAGTCACTCTTTATCCTTTTTTTGCTTCATATCCAATCTGTCAAGAAATCACACTGAGTTGATGTCTAAAATACATCCAGAATGTGATCACTTCTTACTACCTCTGTTGTTATCGATTGGTTTTAAGACATCTATTGTTCCTGGCCTGAGGTACTTCAGTAATCTGATTTTTCTACCTATTTCTATTCTTCACACCCAGAGTCTGTTCTCAGTTCAATACGGAACACTGTAATAGGCTCCAGGCCTTTAGCTGAATTCTTCAGATCTCTAGTGCAGGGACAGATCTCTTGTGCTCTTCTATGTTTGACTCTGTGGATGGATATTGTCAGCTAATCTTGTAAATTTCTACATCCTGCATTAAATCTGTTTCTCTTGTAAATGCTGACTACATCTCTCTAACGTGACTACCATATTCCCACTGTAGAGCTTGGGCTTTTAATATTGCCACTCTCCGCAACATTCTTCCCCTAGATAACCATATGGTCACTGTCAATTACTCTTCTCACTGTGGAGACAAAATATCCAGCACCCAGTGATGCTGCTTCGCAGCACAGTGCCTGCCTGGCAAGTGCGAGGCCCTGAGTTTGATTCCCAGTACCGCCCCCCGCACTCCCAAGCCAGGCATAGTGGTGCACACCTGTAATCCCAGCATTCAAGAGGCTGAGGCAGGATTGCCACAAGTTTGAGGGCAGCCTGGGCTACCTAATGACTTCAAGGCCTACCTGAACTGCATGGCAAGACCCTGTCTCAAAACACTAAAACAAAAACAAACAAACAAAATATCCAGCATCCCAATTTAAAGGAGGAAAGGTTTATTCAGCTCAGTTTGCAGAAGTTTCAGTTCATGATTGGCTGGCTCTGAGGCGGGGTAGCGTGGCAAAAGGGTCTCACAAAGGAGTAACAGTTCATGGCAGGCAGAGGCAGCAAGGAAACATGCAGCCCTTTCTGTGCCTTGTGATTTATCCATGCTACAGGCTGACAGCACTCATACCCAGGATGGACCTTCCCACTGTCCACATCCAGAACGATGCCAGACCAATCAATGGAATAATTCAGTAATCATGCTCCCTCAATCCCAGCATCACACACTCTAGATCCAGCTACTTCTGAAAAGCCCCACCTATGCTGCATGAAGCTTTGGGGGAACATCTAGACACCAGCCATGACATTTTGCACCCCCCAAAATGTATGCACATCCTTTTAAGCAATAGGCATTTAGTCTATCTGCAAGAGTTGTCAAAGTCCTAACAGTTTCAGCATTGCTTAAGAGTCCAAATCTAAAGTCTCCTCTGAGATTCAAGGCAAACTCTTAGTTGGGAAGCCCTGTGCACGTGAAAAGAAAGTTAAATACTTACAGCATACCATGGCACAAGATAAAACATTCCCACTCCAAACGGGGATAGAAAGAAACGAGACCAAGGCAAGTACAAACACAGCAGGGCAAACATTTGAGTCCTTGTTGTGATCAGGACTTACAAGGCAAAAGATTTAATACAGGACACATAATTTATAGGATTATTTTATAATATTCACCCAAAGAGTCAAATGCAAGTGTGGGAAATCTGTCCATGCACTAGAGACCCAAAGACTCCAGATGAAGGCCTGGATCCCATGACCATGTCCTGCATGCATCTAGTTGAAGACCTAAAGACTGTAGTAACATCTTCCATGAGTCTAGCTGGAGGCCTAGAGCCCACAACAATGTCTCATGCAAGTCTGTATCAAGGATCTGCACTGAGAAGGCCCAAAGGTCAGTGGTAGAAGCTAGAAATCTTCACCAGCCAGATGAAGATCTGTGCAGCAGACAGAAGGATCTGCATTAGAGCAAGGAAGTGACGCTCAAAGTAAGGACTAAAGCTTCCCCAAAAAATAACAGCAGCCAACCTGAGTGACAGCAAGGACCCAAGGGCCCCTGGTGATGAGAATAGCCAAGTTTGTATCAGGAAAGCCAGTGTGACACACTTCTCCAGGAGAATCAAGAGCATATCATCTTCCCATCTAGTTCTCTTTTTATGCTGTTGGCAACCATCTTTAAGTGTGCCATCCACACCAGCATCATGCTGATTCAGTTCAGGTGGGTATTACAAGTTGATCATTTGTTAACCCACCACAGTCCTGTAGTTCCATGTCTAGCATCTGAGGCAGCCTACGGTAAGATGTTAACTCCAAAGGTCTTAAGTGGCTCTGGTCCTACAGCACTGGAGATGGTTGTAGCTTCCACAGCTTCTCTCTTGAGACATCTCTGCTCATTCTTTGCCTGTTTCCTCAGACAATCCATGTTCCTGGTTTCTCCAACCTTCTGGGGTCTCCACTGCACCTTTGGCTTCACCCTCACAGCTTCACACTGCCTGGCCTCCCAGGCCTTCTTCTGAAATCCACGTGGAAGCCTTCCTGCCCCATAACTCTTCCATTCTACATGCATGTAGAACCAGCACCATCTGGATGATGCCAAAGACAGTGCTAGCTGGAGCAATAGCCAGGTTCTCTCTCTCCTGGCTGTAGGGGATGAGCGCCTAGGTCACTTAGCACTATGAACCTAATCCTGAGGAACAAATACACTAGGCTGCTGCCATTCTGAAACAGGATACTCTGGGGCTCTCAAAGCAAATTCTCACACTTTTGCAATCTTGGGACTGCAAAGGCTGGAGTCCTGCTGTTTCTTGTAATGTCTTCAGGCCATCTTTTTCATTGTCTTTTTTCCTTCTCAGCAATCAAGTTTTCAGCTCTATCTTTGCAGTCCACAGCTTTACTGGGGCTTCTTTTCTGGCCAAACTCACTGAAATGATTTTGCTGGATTCTTTGCTCCTGATTCTCAACATAGATCAGGCTTAAATCCCCCAACAACAGCCATGTTAGCACAACATTAGACTGCCTTGAAATTTCCTCTGCAAGGTTAATTAGTCTGCTGTTCCTAATCTCAAGTCTCAGGGAAAGTCTTTGAACATGAGCAAAATGCAGACAAAGTTTCTGCCAAGGCATAACACATACCATTTGGAGTCTAACAACCAGTGTAGTCTTTCTTCCCAGTAGAAACCAATCTTTATCAGCAGCATTTCTATCAGCATTTTGATCTTCTGAGTTCTGACCAGATCTCCCACCAAGTACACCTTAAGCCATTCCAGGGATACTTCTTCAGCCAGCATCTCCAAACTGATCTAAGCTCCAAACCTTTCCCACAAGCCAGTTCCAAAGGCTCCTGAACCATAAGCTCAGGCACAGTCACAGCAACAAACCCACTGCTGATGCCAAATCTGTCTTAGTTACTTTTCTCATTGCTGAGACAAAACACTCAACACTCAAAGTTAAGAGAGGAAAGATTTATTTTGGCTCCCAGTTTGTAGAGGTTTCAGTCCGCTGTCAGCTGCCTCCAAGGCAGGGTGGCACGGCAGAGGGGCACCACAGAGGAGAAACAGTCCATGGCAAAGCAGCACAGGCAGAAAGCAGCCAGCAGTGAACTAGCAAGCAGCAACTGATGGCAGCAGCCCCTTTCTGTCCCTTGTTTACCCAAGCTATCCACCTGCAGGGTGGGTTGTACTCAGACCAAGGGGGCCCTTCCCCTTGTCCATGCCCAGAACTAAACTCAGTCAATCAGTGGACTAATTTAGTATTCACACACCCTTAATCCCAGCATCGCGCACCCTAGATGCAGCCACCTCTGCAAAGCCCCACTATGACCACAGGAGGCTTTGGGGGGACATTGAGACACAAGCCATAATAGTCTCTATTCAAAGGTTGCCTTATCAAAAAGGATTTCCCAGGTCATTCCTATGAAGACACTACTATGTCTCTTCACCTCCTGATTTTCAGGTTTTCCTATTCCACTTTATTTTTTTCCACTATACTTATCAGCTGATATAGTAGGTGTTCACTTTCTTTGTCCCTTTATTACAATATAAACTTCTATGGATTTGTTGTTCATTGTTGTTACCAATGTCTAGAATAATAGCTGGTATATAGCAGGTATAGACATTTTCTTCTAATGAGTTAAGGTGGTATTGTACATCCACAAAATCATTTTTAGATTTTCATCTATTTAAATTTGTAAGAGTAGAGACTAACTGTCATAAAAGACTCCAACCTGGTGTTCTTGAGGAACCTGATAACACATGTTCTGCATCCACACATGAAGCATTTGAGGAAAAGTAATGCTACAGATAAGGAAGCCCTCACCGAAGCAACCGTGTTTGCTGTCTCTTCCGGATAGAGGGATTAGACTCAAACACATGAGGCCGTTTCCGTTTCTTCCCTGTTGCCACAGCAGCTGCAGCAGCCATTCCCACAGGACCTGAAATAATAAGTATGTGCTGAGATTAGGCAGAAGCCTGCAACGGCACCAGACAGAAAACAATTAAAGACATTAAAAAGGTGGCTTTTCTTTTCTAGTATGTTGTCAGTGAATACAGATGGTTTCATATGAATCATGTTGTGATTTACCAATAAAACTTACAGTGAACCTTTTTAAAAAGCAAATGACTTGTACCTCCCCACCACACACCAGCTTGAATTTTACATAATGCTGTTGTTCTGTTTTGCCAGCATGCCCATACTGTTATGGCAATACTCTCCGAGGTGCTAGGAACAATTGCAGCATTGAGAGGAAAGCTTGCCAAAACTGAAACAAGTCACCAGCTTCAAATTCACTTCCACTCCTGTGCCCTTCCTTCTTATCACTTCAAGACAATGGCAGTTAAGAAACTCAGAGATCATCCATACTCCTGAAACTCCAGTAAACAATACCTAACAAGACAGGTGTCTAAAAGAATAACATCTAACTGGAAACTGGAAAACTTTTCTTTCAGATCTGGGAAATGTGCCAAAAATGGAGATGTTGACCACAAGGTCCAGTTGATGAAGGTGTTCTGTCAGAAAAGTGCTGAAAACGTTCCCATACTATGGAGAAAATGTTAATAAAAGTTCAATGGTTTGCCTTGAAATTAATGTACAATGATTTTTTTGAAAGGTAAATGAAGGGTAAGGAACTACAATATTAGACTATGATATCAGGGATCTCGACATATCAGACATTTTCTTTTTAAAAAGGCATTATACCTGTATTCTAAATGGTGAACCCTATAAATGGATTAAATGAAAATTAAATTTAACTGTTCCATTTATACCAGGATGTATATTCTAAGTGGTTGAATTAAAATAAGCTTTCCTATAAACCTAGATGAGTTTCTGTACATGTCGACTGGTGTAGAGAGTATGACTTGAATATAATCCAAAATATATGATTATTTCTTTCCTATCATAAACAGCTGATGGGGAAAAAAAAAACTGGTGCATTTTCCTCCCAATATTTTATTTTATAAAATGACGGTAAGTCTATGCAACTTAGGCAAGGTATGTAACTGAAAATATCTTATTTTTTGTCTTCATTTTGTTTTTCCAGGGCTAACCTTGCACATACTGGACAAGTGCTCTACCACTGAGCTACATCCCCAGCCCTGAAATGATCTGTCGTACTCCATATACCTCCTTCTCTTCAGGCCCTAGCAGCCACTGCTCTATTCTTTGCTTCTGTAAGTTTGACTATTTAGATGCCTCATCTAAGTGGAATGATATAGTGGACTATCTTATTTTGGTTAGCACAACGTCCTTGAATTTCATTCATGTTGTCACATATGGCAAAGTTTCCTTTTTTAAAGCTGAATATTCCCGTCTTATGCATAGATACATACATATTTTCTTTAGCCATTCATCCATCCTGATAATTCATACTGTTTTCACATCTTGGCAATCACATATAATGCACCAGTGAACATGGGAGTGCAAACAGCTCTGAGTTCCTTATTTCAATTCTTTTGCATAAATAAAACTACTGGACCATATGACAGTTAAGTTTTTAACTTTTTGAGGAAATCCTATACTGTTTTCCATAGTGGTTGCACAATTTAAAAATCACCACCAACAGTGTAAGGATTCCAACTGCCCAACAACTTTTACAATATTGGTTATCTTTCTATAACAACCATCCCAGTAGGTATATGGTGTTACCTTATTGTGGTTTTTGATTTGCATTTCTCTGTAATGCTGAGTATCTTTCATATCCTTTTTGACCATTTGTATATATTCTTTAGAACGATGTCTACTTGGGTCCTTTATCCATTTTGTTGTTGCAGTTGTTTGAGACAGGCTCTCACTATGTAGCTCAAGCTGGCCTCAAACTCATGGTGATCCTCCTGCCCCAGCCTCTAAAGTGTTGGGATTACAGGTGTGCATCACCACATGCAGCGATTCACTTTTTACTGTACCTATGTGTCCACCTTCCTATTCATTCATTCTTATTATTCTTTATGTATTTCAAAGTAAATTGTAAACGTAAATATAAAAATTAAACTTCAGTAAGCACATCATTAGCTAGAGTTCAATATTTGTTTACATTTCTTTCCTTAGGTGACACACACATGAAATATAGAAACTCATACATTCAATACATTTTTATTTTATTTACTTTTTAAAATTTTTTTGAGATAGGGTCTCACTATATAATTTATTTTTTAATTTTTTTGGGGTACTGGGGATCAAACTCAGAACCTTGTGCTTGGCAGGCAGGTGCCTGTGCCACTGAGCTATATCCCTGGCCCCTCACTATGTAATTTAGATTGGTCTTGAACTCACTATGTAGCCCAGACTATTCTCAAATTCATAGGGATCCTACAGCCTCAGCCCCTTGAGGGCTGGGATTTCAGTTGTGTTTCACCGTGCCCAGCTTTGTTCATTTATTTTTGGAAGGTTATTTTCTTTTATTTGTTTGTTTGAGACAGGTTTTCACTATGTCGTTCAGGCTGGTCTCAAGCTCACCGCAACCCTCCTGCCTCAGCCTCCTAAGAGTTAGGATTACAGGAAGTGCTGCCACATCTAGTATGATACATTTTAATAAAACACTGTATATGTTTATGAATCCCAATCTTCTATGGAGATACAGCCACAGAAAGTTATTTCATGCCCTTTCTAGTCAATTCTCATCCTTATCTTCCAAAGAGACTACCATTTTGATTGCTTTCATTCTTTGTTAGCCTTTCCTATTCTAGAACTTCAAATAAACAGAATTACTTGTATATACTCCTTTCAGTAGAGTTTCTTTCACTTAGAATAATATGTCTAGATTTATCCATGTTTCTGTATCAGTAGTTTGTTTCTTTTTATTGCTGAGTAACATTCTATTGTAAAGATATATCAACTTGTTTATTAATTATCTTACTGATGGACCCTTGGACTATTTCCAGTTTGGGGTTATTATGCATAAAGCTGCTTAATTTTATTGATATATGAATTCAACACAATTCAAATGAAAATTTCAATAAGGGTTTCTGTGAATTTGATAAGCTGATCTTAATGTTTAAATGGAAGGGTAATGGCTAAGAACAAGCAGAACAACTCAGAAAACACTAAACCAGAGGGGAGGGAACACTCACTCTCCCACATATGAAATCATCACTATAAAGCGACAGTTATTTAAAAGGTAAGGAGCTGGGTCACAGATAAATAAGTAAACCAGAACAACTAAATTGCAAAACTCATCACCACCTTCTTGTGTCAGCAGACAGGTAGAAAATAACAGACCATTAAAAATATGTTGTGGACTGTCCACATGGAAAAATACTCTAGCTCAGAGAAATGCAAATTAAGCCAGCAGTGGGATTGCTTCGTCCCCTTCAGATGAACAAAACTGAAAAAGACAGATACGAATATGAGGATGAAAAACAGCAAGCATTCTCGCACACCGTTTGCAGGAAGGTGAAGTCACACAGTGATATGGAAAGACATCTGGCAACACTGAGCAAGGTGAAAATGTACCCATGTTAGGTTCATCAATCCCCTTGCTGCATGCACCCTCAAGCAGGGTTTTGCAAACCCCAACTTGTGACCCTTTGGTAGTTCATAAGCCATGTTTTTCTAATAAAATAGAATAAAGTAGGCCATGTCACAGAGTATAGCACTTGAAGGAAAGGTAGGTACTGTTTTAGCTATATGTGCATTTATTTATTTCGTGTTACAGAGAAAACACACATATAGACAACAAAACATTGTAAAATAATTATCATCTGCAGCAACTCCAGTAGCAAAACATTGTATCTACCAAAAGAGTTACTCAGGTAACAAAGGAAATACCAAGTAAGAGCTAAAATTAAAATATATATCAACATTATCAGCATGGATGAATTGTAAGGAACATGCTACAGAAATGTAAGATTACAGTGATATCATTAAAATGTAAAAGATACAAAACAATGCTAAACATGTTTAATGGTATATACACATATAACAAAAAAATACATATATATATATAAAGAAATGCAAGAGAATGATAAAGACTAAATCCAAATGTCAGTTACCTCAGTGGAGGGAAAAGAACAAGATAAGAAAGAGGAACAGTACACCACAAGTTTCAACCACATCAGTAATTTTTGTTTCTTAGAACAAATCAAGCTCTAGTAAATACGTGGAAACAGTGGTAACAATTAACAAAACTGAGCGGTAGTGTATGTGGGTCTGTCGGCGGTAGGTGTATGTAGGTCTGTCATGGCGATCTTGATACTTTTTATATTCACATAGTCAAGTACTTTCTACTTTTTGGACAACTTACCAAAATATTATGTTGAAAGTCCTAATTATAACTATAGACCATGTGAATTCTTTCTCTGTTTCTTTAATTGGCTACCCTATCCTTTCTCGCTTCAAAGAAAATAAAGGACTAAATTCAATTTTGCTTAAGAAAAAGTCTTCCAAAATTCACCTTGATGATTGATGCCAAAAAAGCTTGCCTATCTTGCAATACCGTTTATAGTGCCTGCTGACTGCATTTCATTGTGCCGCTTCTAGAGTTTTTACTGTTTCTGCTCCTCCTCCGATGGACTCAATACTTCAGGAACAAGCTGTTGGCTGTCTTATTCATATAATTTATGCCTAGTATTATAAGTCCTCGATAGTTGCTGAGTGATGGAACAGTTTTAAATTATTTCTACCAGCTGGGTGTCAGTTTCCACTTCAGGTAAATGAAAATGTTAGACTAAAGTCCTTTCCTGATCTTTTTTTCCCAGTGGGATTTGCAGGGTGCTGGTGATCAAGCCTAGTGCCTTATGCAGGCTAGGCAGCCACTCTACTACTGAGCTGCAACCCAAGCTATCTCCCTATCTCCTAACCTTAACACTGAAATAACACAGCATAGCAATACTGTTTATCCACTCCCAAAACCATTTACCTTCATAGGAAAGAAGTTGATCTTGATTTATTATGTTAGGGTGCCCTCTTCTGGAAAGTGTATGAATTTCACAAAATACATGTTAGAAATATTTCATGTGTTTTGCCACTAAATCTTTTAAAAATTTTGGTAGTCCTGGAATAGAACCCAGGCCCCCACACATGCTGGGTAAGCACTCTACCACTAAAGCTAGCATTCCAGAAATCACACTGTGGATAATAACTCACAGTAATAAGATTACTCTTCGTAGCATCTGTCTTCTTCAATATGGCACGTATATTTAAAACGTAGCACATAGGCCATTCCTATCATTGACTTCTGGCCAAGCCTTTCCTAAATATCTTCTAAGAGAAGTATTCCTTATACAACACTAGACCCATCCAGGCATAGTTTATATGAAGTCTCCTCATCATGGTGCTAAATATATAATGTAAATAGAATGATTTAAAATATAGCTCAGCATTAAGTCATTTTGTGCCGAGAAAAATCTCAGAACTTTAAATTGGGTTAAGATAATTCAAGAATGCTAGTACCCTCAGGCATCTGCAGAGCAAACAAAATCATCTCTAGATAAAAATGACATTATTTTAGGCTCAAGATTATTTCTAAAAATAACTTTCCAAGCACACTGTTCAGCATTCACTTAAATATAATCAATAAATGCAAAAGAGTCAACATGAACAAGGAATGTCACTAGCAAAAGAGGCAACTCCAGGTGGGTATAGTGATTCATACCTATAATCCCAGCATTCTGGGAGGCTGAGGCAGGAGGACTGCAAATTTAAGCCTAGCCTGGACAATTTTGCAACTTAGCGAGAACTCACCTTAAATTTTAAAATAGGTCTGGGGCCAGGTGCAGCTGCTCACCCCTGCTAACCCAGCACTCAGGGAAGGCTGAGGAAGGAGAATCCAAGACTGACTCTACCTGGGCAATTTAAGGAAACTGTCTTAAAATAAAAAGGGTGGGGGAAGTTGGGATAGACTGCCCTGGGTTCAACCCACCAGTACCCCTCCCTACCCTGCCCAAGACTGGGAATATAGCTCAGTACAATGTCCTTGGGTTCAATCTCCAGTAGTGAAAAAAGAAAAGAAAGAGAAAAGAAAAACCTTGGAAGCTGAGTTACCAGAAAAACTGGAAAATCCTGTTAACTCTACTCATGGAGAGTTTTTTAAAGCTTTTTTTCACTACACAACTGGAAATTGTTAACTATGTTTTGAAGGAAAATAAAATCACACCAGAAATTCTAGGGCTTTGGGTTGTAGCTCAGTGGTAAAGCACTTCTCTAGCATGCACAAGGCTGCTGGGTTCCATTCCCAACACCCTACTCCAAAAAAATCAAAAACAAAAACAAAAAAGACTCCTAAATCTAGGGAGAAAAAGAAAAATACCAGCCAAAAGTATTAACAATTGTCAAAATTAGTAATAAAATGGACATACTTTAAAACACCTTAGAGGTTAAGAGGAAAATTAGAGGCTGGGCGTGGTGGCGCACACCTGTAATCCCAGCACTCAGGAGGCGGAGGCAGGAGGATCGTTGCAAGTTCAAGGTCAGCCTGAGCTACAGAGTGAGTTCAAGACTAGCCTGAGCTGCATAGTGAGACCCTGTCTCAAAAAAAAAAGGAAAATTAATAAATTAGAAGAAACTACATAAAATGAAGCTTAAAGAGACAAATGGCCAAGCGTGGTGGTACATGCCTATATCGCCTGCACTTGGGAGGCTGAGACAGGAGGATCACCGTGAGTTTGACAACAGCCTAGGTTACACAGTGAGTTCAAGGCCAGTTCACAACAACAGCAACAAAAGGGAAGGAATAAGGGGAAGGGAAGAAAGGAACGGAGAGAAGAGGGAGGGGGAGGGGGAAGGGAGGGAGGAGGAAGAGAACTTCCAAGCCAAGCAATACCTGCAGCAGCCAGATGGGCTGTCACCTCATCGGCTGCAGTAGAGTTGAGTATATCTGAATCATCATAGGAGGTGTCCTCAGGGGAGGAAGGAGAGTCTTCATCAGCACTCAGCATGCTGTGCTCAGTATAAGTGGCCACATGGACCTGCTGTACCTGCTGGGCCACTGCATGGGCTTCTATGGTCGCCATGTGTTCAGTTTGGGTCACTCCGTGTTCCTCCATGAAGATCCACTGCCAGGGGGAAAGGAAAAGAGGACTCAGTGTGTAATGTAACACAATGCTAAAGTAAGAGGTACTTTCTTCAACAGCAGAGAAACTTTGACAAGCCTGATTTTACCACTTATCTCACCACACCAGCACACAGAAAATAGAAAACTTCATTCAAATATGACATAAAAATGATGGAACATTTTCCTGATGTGAAATCATTTTGATGGAAATTTGCCCTGGTCAGGTCACAGAACAATAAATCCCTTTGACACACATGGCAATAAAATATATTTAAAAATAACAATGAAAGATATTTAAAGTATCTCAGTGACTAGGATTTGACATTGTGGAGATAAAAACAGTAAATAAATTAAATGTTTAACATTTTCTTTGTATCTCAATGACAAATGGGAACTAAAGGTTTTTATTCCAAAATACAATTACTCAAATTAATTTTTCTACTTACAAAACTGCGCTTCTTGCAAACCCTAAAATGATGCCGTAATCTGTAAAGCAGCAAGTTAAAAGTTTGCTTTCCTATCACACTTTTAAGTTCTTTCTCTTCTCTAAAAGTTCATTATCCTTGAAAAAATGGAACATAGGTTCATATCACACATATTTTTTGCCTTTCCCATATTATAATACATCTGGACAGCTTTGACATGTTAAAACACACATCTCTACCATGCCCTTTTTAAGCAGCTAAAGAATACTTACTGCATGGCTACACCATGATCTATGTAACCAGTCACCTACTGATGAAGGCTGCTTCCAATATGCTGTTAAAAACATCAGCGCAGTGAACATCCTTGTATATAAATTTTTGTATACTGATTCCTCAAAAATTTAAAATAGAAATACCATATGATCTATCAATTCCACTTCTGGTACTTACCCAGAAGAACTGAAAGCAGGATCTCAAAGAGATACTTGTATACCCATGTTCATAGCAGCATTATTCACAATAGCCAAAAGGTGGAAGCTACCCAAGCGTCCATCAATGGGTGAATGGGAAACAAAATGTGGTATATATACATACACCACATATCATTCAGCCTTAAAAAGGAAAAAAATGCAAATTAGGAATAAAGGGGAATATCTTTAACTTGACAAAGAACATCTACAAAAGACCTACACCTAACATTATACTTAGAAAAAAAGAAAAATAAATACAGGGGATTCTGATTGGGAAGGAAGAACGAGAATTATCTTTGTTAGTAGATGACATGAGTGCCTATATAAAAAAATCTGTAACACTCAACAAAAGAACTGGAACCACAAAAGCAGTTACCGCAAAGTTGCAGAATACAAAGTAAATATATAATTGTCTTCCTGTGTACCAGCAATGAGAAGCAGAGTTTAAAATCAAAATATAACACCATTTACATTAGCACCCCAAAAAAGTGAAATACTAAGGTATAAACCTAACAAAATATGAAAAAATTCACGAGGTAAACTATAAAACTCTGATTTAAAAAATTGAAGAACTAAATAGATATTCTATGTTTATGGGTAGGAAGACTAAACATTGTCAACACATCAGTTCTTTTATCTCTAGATTCAACATAATCCCAATGAAAATCTCAATAAAGTTATCTTGTGGATATCAACAAACTGACAGTACAGTGTATGAGGAAAGACAACAGAGTCAGAATAGCCAAGAGGATAATTTAACAGGATTGACACTAGCTGATTTGAAGACTTACTATATAAACCCACAGTAACTGGGACAGTGGTATTGACAACTAAGTCAATGTAACAGAACAGAGAGCCCAGAAATAAACCCATGTAAGTATATTTGGGGCAAAAGAACAAAGCCAGCATGAAGGCTTAGCAAATATAGCCTTTTTAAAATGCATGCTACAACAAATATATATCTACAAATTTTAAAAAAATGGATCTAGACATTGTTATAGTTTAGCTCTAAAATGGGTAGGGCTTTTGGAAAGTGACTGGATCATGAGAACGCTCTATTCGTTGTTGTGTTAATCACAGGCATGATTAGAGACGCAGTACGGAAGGGTGAGCTTTCAGAAGGGACCGCTCCCTCCCTCTCCCCCTCCCCCGTCCCCCTCCGTGCTCCCTCCCCCCCGTCCCCCCCCTCCGTGCTGGGATGGACTGAGCAGCTTTCCTCCCCATACCCTTCTATTATGCTATTTCTGCCTTTGAGCCAGCAAACTATGGACTGAATCCTGTGAAATTAGTCAAATAAACCTTTTCTCCTTTTAATTTTCAGGTGTTGAGCATTTTGACTCAGCAACAGGAAAAAGCTAATACACAGACCTTCCTTTTGGGGGAATACAATCTGAGTATTTTCCGCAGGCTGGCCTTGAACTCCTAGGCTTAAGTGATCTTCCAGTCTTAGCCTCTCAGTAGCTGAGACTATACAGGCACATGCAACTCTGCTTGGTCACATCTTACATTCTTCACAAAAACAAACTCAAAATGAATGATACAGCTAAATGTAAAGTGCAAAACAATAAAAATCCTAGAAGATAATAACATGGGAGAAAAATCTAGATAACCTTGGGTATAACAATGGCTTTTTAAATACAATGCCAAAGTCAAGATCCATAAAAGAAACAATTAATAAGCAGGACTTGATAAAAATAAAGACCTTTTTGCTATGTGAAAGATACTCTTAAAAGAATGAGAGACAAGCCCATACACTGGGGGAAAAATATTAGCAAAAAGAAACACCTGGTAAAGGATTGACTGTTACCTAAAATAAAGAATTCTTAAAATTCAACAATAAGAAAATGACCAACCCAACTTAAAAATGGACAAAAGACCTGAAGAGATATCTCACCAAAGAAGGTACATTAATGTAAATAAACAGATGAAAAAATGTTGATCATATGCCATTGTGAATTGCAAATTAAAACCATAGGAAGACACCACTATACACTAAGTAGCCAGGTATGGTGGCGCATGCCTGTAATCCCAGCACTCGGGAGGCTGAGGCAGGAGGATCACTGTGAGTTTGAGGCCAGCCTGGGATACAAAGTGAGCTCAAGGCCAGCCTGAACTGCGTAGCAAGATCTCTTCTCAAAAAGATAAAAAAAAAAAAAAAAAAGAAGTAAAAAAACAAGAGTAAAACTCAAGGTGAATATACAGAAGCATTGGCAACACCAAATGCTGTCAAAAATGTGTAACAGGTACTCTCACTTGCTCCACAGTCACTTTCAAAGACAATTTGGCCATGTTTTACAAAACTGAATATACTCTTAATAATCATCCGAAATCACTCACTAGTATTTACCCAAAGAATTTAAAATTTTAAGTTTATATGAAAACCTGCACACTGGTGTTTTTAGATTTTTACTTGAAATTGCTGAAACTTGGAAGTGATCAAGATGTCTTCCAGTAAAGGGACAGATACAAAAGTGTTGTTTATGCAGAGAATGAAATATTATTCAGCACTAAAAAGAAATTAAGCCATGAAAAGATATAGAAGAAACTTTTAAATGAATTACTAGGTAAAAGAAGCAAATCTGAGAAGATTACACACTGTGTGATTTCAACTATATCACCTAGAAAAGGCAAAACTATGGAGACAGTGAAAGAATCAGCGATTTACGGCCTGGAGGAAAGAGGATAAATAGGTGGCATACAGGATTTTTCAGGGCAGTGAAACTACTGTGTATATAATGGTGGGTATGATGGTGAATATTATACATTTGTCCAAATACACAGCATATCTAACATCACCAGTGAACCCTCATGTAAACTACAGCCTTTGGATGAGAACGATGTGCGAGGGTAGACTCATCTATTAGAACGAATGTACCAGCTAGGCGTAGGATGTTGATGTGGGGGAGGCAGTGTGTATAAGAGAGTAGGGGGTACATGAGAAACCTCTGTACCTTCACTCAGCTTTGCTATAAACTTGAAACTGCTCTAAAATACAGTCTACTTGAAACTAGTTTTTAAAAAAGGAAATTCTGACACATGCTACAACATCAAGGAGCCATGAAGATATTTTGCTCAGTGAAATAAGCCAGTCACAATGAGAAATACTGTATCATTCCACTTCTATGAGGTAGTTAGGGCAGTCAAAATCACAGCTACAGAAAAAAAGTAGTTGCCTGAGGCTGGGGAGAAAGGCGAAAGAGGAACTGTCTCCTGGATCGAGTTTCAGTCTTACAATACGAACAGTCCCGGAGACGCCGTGTACAATATAAAGTATTTAATGTTACTGAACCATCTGCCTAAAAATGGTTAAGATGGTAAATTTGTTATACTTTATCACAACTTGCAATTTTAAAAAATCTTTACAGCATTCTGTACAAAGAATAAGTGACTAATCTTAAACAATAAAACTAGCCCTTGTTTATAAAAAAACTACGTTATTACTTCATAATTATTTTAAGAATAGATTTTTGAATGTTAAATCCTGGCTTCAAATGACATGTGTTATTTAAATTTTGATCCATATTGAAAACTTCAGTGTTTAACTTGTATATTAGTATCTATACTTGTATAAACCCACACAAATACATACACAAATTTGAAATTTGACTATAATGATATACAGTATTGCATATCTAGAGTTTACCAAAGAAATGGCAACCATGCAGATACAGAAATAAGACTTTTATGGCTACGTGTAAAAAGAACATAATTGTCTATGCCACAGTCTTATTTTTACTCTATTGTAAAAGTCTCATTTTCCATTTTGAGGATTTCTAAAATCCTTTATACCACTGAGTTACTGCTTCCTTTGCTGACTTTCTTCTTTAGGTCAACTGCTTCCATGTAGATGACTAAATTCTTGCTTTAATCTGAGGTACCTGATCCTGTTTTATATTCCTGTGGTTTCCAGTCTTTTTCTTGCTCTATCTTTCCATGTTTCTTTTCACTCTCACACCACTGTGCATATGACAACTCATCCTTCTAAACCAATAATTATTTACTTTGGGCTTATTCAATTAGTTGAAGAAGTATTGTATATTTCTAAGTAAAATTCACTTTAACTATAAAATAAAACAACCACAAGGTTCCACATCCAAAAAGATTAGGAACTACTCAGCTCCCTATCATATGAACTTCCTTTCCTGCCTGAGGTCATCTCCCTAGCGTGTCTCTCTGTGTGGCAAAGACCTTTCATGAGAAACTAATACTCTCCTTTCTCCAAGTGTTCTTAAAAAGGTACTTGGTAAAACATGATGCATTTAATAGACATCTAAAAAAGGAAAACAAAACAAGATAAAATGTCAACATTTAGAAAACCTAAATGTACATGTGAATTCTTTGTGTTATTTTGCAACTTTTCTAAATGTCTGAAATTGTGGCATTTTTTTTTTTAATTTTAAACAAAGGTACCTGATAAGCTGCTCTACTTCTTTCATATCCTGTTTGGTGTGAGTTTCAGAATAACCAAGAGATATATCCTAGCCTACAGATATTTACTTATTTTAAATGCAATTTAACACACCAAGGCACACAATTAAACATTATACATAAGAGGAAAATACCAATAAAATGCTATTTCCCGCATCATCTCACTGTTCTTCGAGGCTAAGAGGCAAACTGCTGAGGGCATTTTAGAATTCTGGGTACTTCAAAATTGTTTTTAAATGATTTGGGATTAGATGGCATCTAACTGCTTTTCAAAGGGATTTGTACACTGTGCACTTGGCATAATGGATTTCAATTCTTTGCTCCAGAATGCAGTTCACAGCATAAATCAATAGGAATGTCTGCCTGTAGGCTTGTCACTTCGCCTGCTGCCTCACCTCTTCCCATCTCCCTCCCCCATCCCACCGTTCAATCTTTGTAACCATTTGTATTCTGCACACTCAAAAAAGCAAAGACAAAGGTATTTCTAGCCTCTCCAAGCCACAGGGAGACGCTTGTAAATGTTGCTTTCAGTGCTTTCTAAAAACACAAATTAAGCGGACTGTCTAAAGCCAGATATGACCGACATGCACATATTGCTGGAGATCTCACACTTCACTCCTTTAAGTCAATTTTAGTGAAGCATTTCAGCTTTTGTCCATGAAGAGTCAGATTCTCTGGCTAGCAAAACTGATGGGAATTGCTAATAGATATGAAAATATATTAGATACTGTGCATTTTTCAAAACAACACAGCCAGATATCCAGAGCTCCTATGCAAGTTAGTTAATAACCACTAAGCCTTGATTCTGTCATTTTTTAAAAGAAAAAAAATGATAATATCTAACCTCAAAAGGATGATGTGAGGATTAAGTGAAATGATCCAGATAAAGTCAGAAACACAGTGCCCAGCACATTAATTATAATGATGTCAGAATCCATGTGACTTTGTGACTTCATTCTTTCTGACTTATTATCAGGCTAGTCTCACAGGCACTGAGCCTCAATTTCATCTTTAAATTAGACATCTGTCTCTGAGGATATGGTTTCCTTAATTATGTGCTGGACATTGTCACTACAAAGCCTTATATTGTACTAACTCCAGCAACTGAAATACATTTCTTTTAGGCATAAAGAAACTGTAGGAAACCAATGCCGCCAGCATAATTTCTTGATAGTGCACAAAGTAGAGAGGCCCACGGCCTCCATGTTCCCTGTCTCAGTGCTTGAGCAGCGTGAATGGTTCCACACCCAGCACTGCGGTGGTTGGGGGGGCTTAGGTAGCGCAGACAGGGATTCTTCTGTACTAACTTGAGAAGTAAAGTGACAACACCTATGCAGTCATGCAAATAAAAACCTTACTTACCTTTCTAGTCTACCCGAGCTAGCGGTGTTCAACAAATTAGCCAACACTTCATTTTTTTCAAACAATCATTCCCTCAAATACTATCATGGTTACACTGTTTTGAAAGTCTTTTTCTCAGCCTGATCTCCTACACCAGGGGTGCAATCTAGTATAGGAGTTTCTACTTTTGCCCTTACAGACCAGTTAGAGTAAGATCGAAGACTGTGGAAGAGAGAATAGAAAAGGACTGCTCAAAGCACCTGGTACTCAAGGTCAGTAACACCTGGGAGCTACTGGAATTCAGAGGAAATGTCCAAGGGAGTTAAATTTAATCTAATCCACACATACTGAATGAAATTAAGTGCACAGTATTTTTTAAATGTAAGTAGAAAGAGGAACAGGCCGGGAAATCTAATCAAAGTATAACTAAAAGCAAAAGAAAGCATTATCCCAATCAACTGCATTATCACATCAAAAGAAAAACTGTAGGAGCTGTGCAGGAGGAACCTCAAACACGCCTGTGGCTACAGGGAAACCTTGAGAGGCCCCATTTACATGCTTGGACACCTAGAATCTCAACTATATATAGAAATTACACTCAATAGAACAAAAAAGCCTAAAGTCAACAATGAACTTTGCTTCTTTGGGGGCACAGTAGGGGATCAAACTGCACAAAAGAGAGTGAAAACAAGAACAGTAACATGTAGCTTAATTCTGAGTAAAAATAGAGCTTAGTTTAGGACTAGAAGGAACCATTTGACCATGAACGTTCTCTTTTAGAGAATATGTGTGACTTGAAGGGAAAAAATTTGTCCCCGCATAATGATTAGGTTCTACAAAGAGAGAGAAAGGAAACAGAATGAAAAAATATGATGATGTAAAAGCAGAGAGAAGCCTGACAGAAATCAGCAGACAGGAGGGGAGGAGGAGAGATAGAGAAATCTACAAGGATGTACTCTTCCTGATAATGGGGGAGCAAGGTTAACTGCAGTGCAACTATCAAAAACAGAAGGGGAAAACTCAGAGTAGAGGCACCTATAATCTCCACACTAAGGAGACAGAGGCAAGAGGATTGTGAGTTCCGGGCTAACCTGGGCTATATAGTACATTCAAGGCTGACCAGGATTATATAGAGATTTTGCTCCAAAAAACAACAAAACAGAGGGAGAAATGATGGGATATTATAAACTAATAATCCTTACATTTCACAGAAAGTAGTCAATAAGGTCCAAGTTTGATAAATTAAGAAAAATGGTACAGATGTTTTGGAGCTCCAGGGGCTCAATATTATTACTTTGATAATATTGAACCTAGGGTCTTTGTACTGATCTAAAATCCCAGCTCTTTTTATTTTTTATTTTGAGACAGACAGGGTCTCACTAATTTGCCTAGGCTGGCCTCAAATTTCCTCCTGGCTCAGGCTCCCAGAATGCTGGGATTACAGGTATGAACTACCATGCCAGGCTCAGAAATTGATATGACTATGATCACACAATATTTTTCATCTCAATGTTGATTAAATTCATAAATGGCTATTAATATTTATAATAACCCAACAGTTTGGTTAATCATGATGCCTTTATATAATATGTAACTAGCTTTACCATATAACTCCATAATGACTTAAAGATGCGTAGATAGTTTCATGCATATCATAAGCTCACTGAAAGTGGGACTTGGGTACATAAAGTACCTATGAGCAGGCACAGTGGTGAACACCTGTAATCCCAGCACTCCGCAGTAAGATCACTGAGTTTGAGGCCAGCCTGGCCTACGCAAGTGAGCTCAAAGCCAGCCTGCACCACACAGTGAGACCCTGTCTCAAGAAAATGAAGAAAAATGAATAAATGAAGTCTCTATGAATAGTATCTGTCACAAATTTCTCCTTAATACATGCTTGGGGGTATTTTGGTTCGCACTGTAATTACTAAAGCTACGTGCAGAGTTACAGTTTCTATAACTTCTGTATAAGGTTGTGCAGGATATTATCTTTTTATCTCTCATTTCCAAGACCTCTTCTATTCTTCTACACAGTCCTCCTTTGCTGCCCACGAAGGGTTGGCTCCAGGACCCTCATGGACACCAAACTTCAGGGATTCACAAATCCCTTATTTACAATGGCATATTTGCACAGAACCTATGCTTATCTTCCCATGTACTTTTAGTCTTTTTGAGGCAAAGTCTAGCCAAGGCTGGTCTTGAACTCATTTTGTAGCCCACACTGGCCTTGAATTCACAACGATCCTCCTACCTCAGCCTCCAGAATGCTGAGATTATAGGTGTGTGTCCCCACACCCAGCTCTTTCCCATGTACTTTAAACTATCAAGATTATTTATAAAACCTTAATAGAATATATTAGGTTAACAACTATGCAAGTAGTTGTTAAAACTTATTTCTTTACAAAATAATGACAAGAAAAATATGTACCAGGTTCAGTACAGATGCAGGTTTTTTCTGAATATTTTTTAATATTTTGGTTAAATCTACAGACAAACAACGGTGAGCGCTGAGAGCTGCTCTTCACCTGCTCTGGCCTCAGTCAGCCAACCATGTTTTCCAGATTTGCCTGCCAGATTCCTGTAAAGGTTTTGTATGGGAAGAGCTCAAGAGGGGAGAAGGTATTTCCTTGCTGTTTTCATCCCTGTCAACATTACTCCAGGACCAGGGGACAGCTGCTCTGCCAGCCCCATCTGCACCCTTGCTTCTTGCCCAGTGGTGGGGCACCAGCTGCAGGGCGCCCTCTCCAGTCAGCCTGCCAGCTGTGTGCAGGCCCCTCTGAGCTCCTAGATTGCACTCTTCTGTTCTCCCAGCCTAGGGAGTTCGCTGCTTCCTGTTTGGGTTAGCTCAGTGCCTACTTTTTCTTCTGTCAGCCTTCCCACACCTGTGTGACCAACTCCTACAGTTAACCTCTGAAATACCTCATGTGGTTTTCTGGACCCAGACTGAGGCAAAGGAGAGAAAATAGGTACCTTCATTAGAAATTACTCATAGTGCACTGCTAAGCAGTGGTGTGGGCCTTCTTACAACCTCAATAAAGAAGAAACTCTCAAACCCTGCATGTAATCCTGGGAGGCTGAGGCAGGAGAATCACCTGAATTCAAGGCCAGCATGGCTTACATAAGTGAGTTCAAGGCTAGCCTGCACTGCACACAAGAAGACCCTATCTCGAAAAGACCAAAAAAAAAAAAAGAAGAAGAAGAAATTCTTGAGCCATTTTTGTAAACCCATCATTATGGTTTTTGTTTCCAGACACTGATCAAGTTCGGTACAAAACTGTAGGTTTAACAAATCATTAAGAAGAATACAAAATACCTTAGAAAAAGAGAAACAGGACACTGAAAAGCGAGAAGAGGGCATAGACAGAAAGAGAAATAAGAGATACAAGCAAAATTTACCTCCAAGTTTTAAGCATTTTTTTAAATTGCACATGGGACCCCAAGTGTACAAGGGCCTGGGCAGTCTCCCCTGTGTCTGCTCCATATCTGCTTCAACACTGATCCTCACTGCTGTAGACACTGAAGCTGCAATACAGGATTTGAACCCTTGCTCTTCTACTTACTGTCACCTTAGACAAGTTTCATTTGGCCCCTATGACTTAGCTTGCTCATCTGTCAAATGGAGAATAACCTATGAACCTACGTCATAGAATTATTGTGAGGACCAAGTAAGTTGCTCTCTGTAAAAGGTCTTACAATGAGACACAGTATTCGGTGAGTACTCCATAAGTATAATTTCTTATATTATTCACATACAAAGATACAGAAATTATAAAAAAGCTAAAAGTTGCATGTTTTTTTAATCTGGAAGAAACAATGCTTACAGATCACACAGGAAGTTTTTTTTTTTTTTTTTTTTTTTTTTTGCGGTACTGGGGATCGAACTCAGGACCCTGTGCTTGCTAGGCAAGCGCTTATTCCACTGAGCTATATCCCCAGCCCCAACACAGGAAGTTTTGACATAAGAGATCCTCTATCAGAGAGTAGTTCTTAACCTGACCCTTGTTTGTTTGTTTGTTTTGTCTTTTTGAGACAGGGTCTAGCAGTTCAGCCTGGCCTTGAGCTCACTTTGTAGCCCAAACTGGCCTTGAACTCACAGTGATCCTTCTGCCTCAGCCTCCCAATGCTGGGATTACAGGCATGTACCACTATACCTGGCCAGATCCTTCTGACGGTAGATAAAAAAGACACAGCCTTTTTACCTAGAAAAATGCATACATATACAGTTTCCCAAAATATATCAATGCTCTTTGCCTTAAATTACACATCAGAACATTTCATGACAGTGTTGCTGTAAGAAATCTGAAACACTAGAGGGTGCCACAAGCAAAGGAAAAAAATGTAAAGACCACACGGAATTTCAGGAGGCTCAAAACTCTTCCACGGGGCACAAACATCCTTCCACAAAAAAAAAATACTTAGGTGAATCTACTATACCAGATGTTTAAAATGTGTTCACTCCTCTATAGGCTCTAGATTAGCACCATCCAGCAGAACTTCCTGCAATCATGGTCATGTTCTGAGTTTGTTCTGCCCAAAGGTGTAGCCACAACCACATTGAAATGCAACTACTATGACTAAGAAATTATTAATTCACTTTAAGTTAATTTTATTGAAATGTGGCACATAGCTATCATAATGAATAGTTAAGTTCTACACTCTATTTTTAAGTTTTGAAATGACTTGTTTCTAATCATATTGCTAAAATCTAGCAGGAATTAATATAATTCAAGCCATTCTTTCATAAAAATTCAGTATTTCAGAAATAGAAGGTTATTATTGCTTCCTCTCCACTGTACAGGTATACAGAATTAAAAGTAAAGTTTTCTTTTACTCTTTGCAGAAGACTCTTCCTATTCAATTCCTGAATGCATTAATTCAAACATTCCTAAATCCATGGGTTTATAAGAGCTTTTCCAAACGTGTATATTAAAAGAATGAATTAATAAAGTTAAATAAGTCAGGCATGGTGGTGCACGCCTATAATCGCAGCACTTGGGAAGCTGAAGCTGGAGGATCACTGAGTTCAAGGCCAGTTTGTGCCCCACAGTGACTTCAAGGTCAGCCTGAACTACATAGTGAGATCATATCCCAAAAAAATCAGAAAGTTAAGTAAATAGGCTTTGCTGATTAAAAGAACAAATCCTATTCTACTGAGAACTGCCAAGGGCTAAGGGAACACTGTGAAGTCAAGACTGCCAGGATGACAGCTTTGCACAGTGGCAGTATCATAGCCAAGGAGGTTTATCCAAGGCACAATTATTGCTAATTAAGACTGCCAGGATGGGGGGCAGGATCCTGAAGGGGAAGACCGTGCCTTCAGGCTTTGAAAGAAGCACATGGTGTGGTAAAGAAGCATCAGTGAACACCCAACATAGCACAGATAGGGTGAGTCCAGGGCCAAAGGAACACGGCTCTCGGCTGCCTCCACTCCATTCTTCCTCTACACTCAAACTTGGTCTGCTAACAGGAAAGCTAATGCTGACCCACCTGTCCAAGAGGAAAGGAGTCTATCCACACTGAACACCGTGTTACAGTTTACAACCCAGGGGCTGGCACAGTGCTTTCAATGGAGTAGGTACCTAATACATGCTGGTGACAATAATGAGAAAGGATTAGAAAAACGCATTCTTAAACATTTATGTGTTTATTAGCAGCTACAAATATCAATAAAAGCAGGTGAGTGGCTAAAGCTATACCTGGTTTAGAAACATGGCGCTGGCAAGCTGGGTACCCAGGCACTTGTGATGGGGTCAGAATGCAGCTGGCCAGGCTCTTTTTGAAGAATAATCGTTTGCCCACAGCTGCTCCCAAATTACCAAAAATCAAGTAAGTAGTTGTCATGTGACAGCAGGATCTGAGACTGCCTCAATTTCCATTACGGAGAAATAATATAAATTGCCACAAGTCCTGCCCCTCAGTCTGAGGCCAGCACAAAGAACACTTTTATTCAGACCCTGCACTGTGAAACACAGCATTGTTGCCCGGCTGTTTCTGTGGCAGGCCTCAGCTCTGCTGGCTCTGCCACTGCACACCAACCTGCAAGGAAAGCTGTTTCTCAGCTTCTGCAGGACACCTCAATGCCTGGGTTTTCTTTTGGCACAATTAAACCAAGGACTTGCTCCTACATAAAATTATGAAAGTGTAAAAGTGCCAATGTCACAGATGTACAAACTTCTGAATCTCTGCCACTTAATCTTGCATTCATTCAATAAATACATACATACTTACTGAATTATTTTTGTTGTTTTTTTGTTTTTTATTTTGAGGCGAGGACTATGCAGTTCAGGCTAACCTTAAACTCGTGGGGCAATGCTCCTGCCTCTCAGCTTCCCCAGTGCTGGGATTACAGGACCTCACTGTATAGTTCAGGCCTCAAACTCTTGCCTCAGCCTTCTGAGTGGCAGGGTTATAAGCATGGGCCCCACACTCAGCCGAACTAAGTTCTTCCCAAGGTTCCTGCTTTACTTCCAACGTGAGTATTCCCATAAGAACTGGCATCTGTGTACCTGTAGCTTAAAAGATACGCTTATAGAAGTAGTACATCTTCTTTTGGGTAATTAAAAAATACAGGTATGAGAAAACAAAAAGGAGGTCAAATCACCACCAGGGAGAAAGTCATCACAAAGGTATCATATTGGTGTAGACGCTTCTAGTAGTTCCCTACTAGTTCCTATATAGTTGATAATGTTTCATAAACAGATGTCAGTTGATATTGTACAAATGTATATGTATTTTTTCACTAAACAATAAAATTTATAATGTTAACTTTTTTTACACCATTTAAAAAAATGCTTAGGGGCTGGGGATATAGCTCAGCAGCACAAAACACCTGCCTGGCAAGTGCAAGGTCCTGAGTTCGAGTTCTGGTACCAAAAAAAACACACATAAACTAAAAAAGGTTTAAAGCATTCTTTGTACAACTGTATAGTTAGTTTTCTAATCCCTTAAAGTCAATTACTTAGGTCGTTTCAAATTTTTCACTATTATGAATAGCATTGTTACTGTAATTCTGGTATTTATTAACTATTGAATAAATGAATCAACAAGTAGTTTACTAAGCTAAATCTTTAAGCACACGCCCATTCCTTTGGTTCTTAAAGGACATTAAAAACTGAGTAACCATAACCAGTTCGGATTCTAGACATGCTCTTTTGGCAGGCACAGAGAGGCTGTACAGTAAAAATAGCAATCAGAGATAAAAGCACAGAGCTCCTAGTGGTAGAGAGAGGGAAGAATAAAAATATGAACCTCGAGGCTGAGGATACAGCTCGGCAGCACAAAACCTGCCTGGCCAAGCGCAAGGTCTAGAGTTCAATTCCAGATGTCCAAAACAAAAAACAAAACCAAAAAAACACCAACCTATTAAACTTAGTAATATAAAAGAATAACCAGACACTTGTAGCCCCAGCTACTCAGTAAGTAAAAGGGTCACTTGAGCTCAGGAGTTTGAGATCAGCCTCAAACTAATGAGACCCTGTCTAAGAAAGAAAAAAATAACAAGAAGGAAAGAAACAAGCACGCAACAAAGTGGCAAAGCAAAGCTATCAGGAGGTAGAATAAAGAGGAAAGTATGGAAGCATTTTATAAACCCGTTTTCCAAAATGGTAAGCTAAGTAACCCTAAACCCTCATTCTGAAAGTTGATGAATAAAAAAAATAAAAGCTGGGTTGGATATGTAGCTCAGTGCTATAGTGTTTGCCTAGCACACACAAATCCCTGGGTTTAATCCCCAGCACCATGAAAATAAATAAACCAAACTGTGCACCTGTTATCTCAGATATTTGGGAGGATGGGGTAGGACCACTGTGTCTTTGAAGACAGCCTGGGCATTATAATGAGACCTCCATCTCAATAAATAAATGTAAAATTATAAAGATGGCACATGACCTTTGAAGTAATATAAATACCAAATATGAGCGATAAAAAAGAGGGTAAAGTTAAATTCCTATTTTTCATATCAAAAAGTCCAAAAATTGTCTAAAGTTGATAAATGAAGGAAAAGAAATTTAAACAACCTATAGCCTTGTGGAAGTAATCACAGAAAAAGTGAAACAGTCTTTATAATGCGTCTCTGGACAGCAGGGATGGGAATGGAAGGGAAGGGAGAAAGGCAGACTCAGTCATTCACCCTAAACACTCCAGGACTATTCAACCACACCCTGATAAAGACTGGCTGAACAAGCTGCAACCATTCACTTTCCCTCACGGACACAGCCTCTTACCGTAGTAAGCGGCCACACCCACCTTCCCTAGAACATTCTTCCTCTAACCAGAGGCAAACCTAAAATACCTGTGACCTTGAAGAACAGCTACTCTGCTCTGTTTATTTTACAAATGAGGACCCAGGAAAGTCAAGCTGAGTGACCCAAAGTCACATTATGTAGTTGGTGGCAAAACTCAAACCCTGCCAGGCATGGTGGCGCACACCTATAATCCCAGTACTTGGGAGGCTGAGGCAGAAGGACTGAGTTTGAGAATAGCCTGGGCTACATAAATGAGTTCAAGGTCAGACTGAACTACATGGTGAGACCCTCTCCAAAAACAAACAAACAAACAAACAAATTCTCAAATCCACCTCTCCAGGCTCCCAATCAAGTGTTCCACCTGTCCAACCAGAGGCCTCCCGCTGTCCTGGGGCAGTCATTAACCATTATTTGCTTGAACTCCCTAATATACTAGCCCACGCTACCATCCAGCCAAACACACCTATTCCTCCCAGGATGTAGCTACTTTAAAGCCCAGCGCCTACACACTGAGAGGCCTGATGCATCTCTCTCTGTCTCTCTCTCTCTCTCTCTCCTCTCCTCTCTCTCTCTCCCCCCCCTCTCTCCCCTCTCTCCCCTCTCTCCCTTTCCCCTCCCCCCCTCGATTAAATCCAAGGCCTTCTCACTGGCCTACATCCCCTTTCCTTTTTAAATGTTTTATTTTGAGGCAAGTCTCATTAAGTTACTAAGAATAAATATGATTCATAAAGTTTCCAAAATAATCTTCCATAAGCACCATGACAATCAACTGATTTCATGTTCTTCTTCACAAATGTTAAATGTTTCCCCAAGTACTCACTCCTGTTTTCAATGGATAGAAAGGGAATAAAATCATTTAAATAAAAAAGGCAGAACACAGAGCTGATTTTTTTTAAAGAAAATGGAGAATTAGGCACATAAATTTTGTGTTTGTAATCACTATACCAATTTACAAAAATTACCAGCTGTTTCATTTTGTTTTGGTTTTTGAGACAGGATCTCACTAAGAAGTCCAGGCTGGTCCTGAACTCATAATGGAGCCTAGGCTAGCCTCACACTTGCAGCAATTCTCCTCCCTCAGCCTCCCAAATGCTGAGATTATAGGTGTGTGCCACTGTGCCCTGCTAAAAGTTATTTTTAAAGTGAATTTTAAAAGTAGAAAGTCCCTACAGATTATTATTCGAGAGCGAAAAAAACATAAAAATGGGAAACAGGCCAATCACTGGAAATCAAGTACATACAGAAAAGTCCAGATCTAAAACTAGAAAACGGCAGTATTTATTGTATTTTTCTCTAATTGTATACAATTTATGGACAATGTACTCACTGTCTCACCAATTTAAAATAGACACAGCGAGTGTTGAAAAGCATCTCCTTACATGAGAGCCTGTCCTGAGGGCCACAGTAGCAGCCGCCTACTTCCTGCTCTCTTCCTGGGACTCACCTTCTCTGATCCACTGTGAATCTGAGAACATATATAGTTTGGAAGTGGCCAGTACCAACTGAGGCTTTTAAAAAATCAAATATGTGTATGAAAGCACTTAGTAATGTGCTACAGAAACACAAGGTATTACTGTGTAGTTTTTTTCTAAACTAAAACCTCAGAATTCAGGTTTAATTGAAGAGTTGGCACTTTGTGATAAATAAGTGGGTTTGGGGAGTCCGTCTCTGAAAGGCTCATCCTCACTGACCTAACAGAACAAAGACTCTGCACTGTAACAGAGCAGTGCTGAGAACGTAAGGAAAGGGAATAGTGCTACTTAAAGGAGAGGGTAAGTCGTCAAATCAGTCAACAGATATTCGCCCAGAGCCAGGTTCTAGGCAAGATGGCAAGGGTCCCAATCTTAAACTACTTACAATCTTTTTGTTTTTCTTTTTGTTTTTCGGCAATGCTGGGGGCAGATCCCAAGTTCTCCACCACCGAGCCACACCTCCTGGCCAGAAATTTATATTCTGGTGGAAGGAGCCACACCAAAAAAGATATATGGGAATAAATAAGAATGTCAGGAAGTGATGCACTGTGCAAAAGACAAAATAAAGCAATGTGATTTTTAAAATATGGCTGGAGGAAGGGAGGATGTGTTCTCTGATGAGACACATTTTGATTTGCCATGGGAAGAGCTTGGGAGAAATGCTCTCTAGGCAGAGGTGACCCCAAGAGTGTCACTGGAACACAAGGAACCAGGGAAGGAGGTAAGAGAAGCAGAAGAGAGAGAAAATGGAAAAGTGATGGGCTGGAAGGTCTGTGCGGGACCTGGAAAGAAGTCTGGATTCACACTGGTCAGGAGCAGTCTCAGGAGCAGCTGCGGGAGGTGCTGCTGGAGGCAGAGCCCAGTGGCAACATTCTGAGGAATGTCAGTGGGATCAGGCCGGCTAGAGCCCACCACAGGTTAGGGGAGCTTGTAGTCTACGGATAGGAATCTCAGTTCCTCTTACAGCTCAGTGACACCTGATCTTAGGACGGCTCTTCCTTACAACACGAACAAGCCAAAGTAGAAAGGAACTTGTACTACAAGTAAGGTTTCAACATTATTTGCAACTTTGTAAGATAGCTATCCTTATTCAGAAAAAGAGATGAGAAGAGTATACTAAAAATTAGTTTATTTGAAAACTAGTAAGCTGTACTTTTGAAAGACAGCACTATGTCTTCTACCTACAGACAGCCATAGGTTATAAAACCCTCTGCAATAACTGCAGGCCACCCTCACAGTTCCTGGATCTCAGATGAAAGCACTGCTTACTGAGTTACACTCCAGCTGTGTGAAGAACGGCTTCGGAGGACTGGAGCTAGAGCAAACTATTGGGTCACAGTAGTCCATGAAAGCATATGGGGGCTTGAACTAAGATATAAAGTGTATGTGAAGTATTTAGGTGAAGAAAAGTGAGGGGCTTAGTGAACAACCGCACATGAGCAGTGAGTAAAGGTAAGCTCAGGGTGACACCACACTTCTAGCTTGGGTGAGCAAGCGGCTACTAACCAGGCTAGGAGAAAGGTGTAGAGTTGCCAAGACACTGCTGAGGACTCTGTCCCTCGGATGCCTAGACACCCAGGGATCTGCAGCCTGGAGGGAAGGCTGTGATGCCAGGGGGAAGGATGGGCTCGCCAGCAAGGTCTCGGTAACAAAAGCAGAGAGCACAGATAAAACTGATGGGGCAATGCATAAAGTGGTGCAGTAAGGAAAGAAAGCAGGAATGTTCACAGGGTAAGTGGGGAGGAGGGATGGGGAAGACAGACATCAGAGGGAAAATGAGAGCCAGGAGACAATCGTGTCAGGGAAGCCAACAGAAGGGAGAGGTCAATAGTTCAAATGCAATACAGAAGAAAAAGCTGAAATGTCTTTCCAAGAGGTCTGATTACGTTCATTCACTCAACACATACAAGACAGTCACTGCTAATGCAGTCAACAAAAACTGTCCCTGCCTTCTCCACTTTTACATCTTACAGATGGAGATAAATAAAAATAATAAACACATATTATTTTAGGGCCAGTGAGTGCCAAACAGAAAAATAATGACATTGGATTAGGGAGATGGGAACTTGAGCACAGGAAGAATCCTGGCCAAAGTAAGCCTTTCTAACAAGCTCTCTGAGCTCAGGTCCGCACAAGTCAGACAGAGGGAAATACAGGGTAACCGCTACAGGCAATACAGACCACACACATCCACACTGAGGTAACAGTGTGCTTGGTACTCAGCCTGGTGGCACACGCCTATAATCCCAGCACTCAGGAGGCTGAGGCAGGAGGATTGTTGTGAGTTTGAGGCCAGCGTGGGCTACAAAGTGAGCTCAAGGCCAGTGAACTGCATAGCGAGACCCTGCCCGCCCCCCAAAAAAAGAGCGTGCTTGGCATGATAAGAGGAACAGCAAATGGATCTTGTGCCTGCAGCTTAGTGGCACAAGACTGGCAGGTGAGGTCCCAGAAGTCAGCTGTCCAGGGTCAGGCTTGGAGGGCCAAGGGCTACTTTAGTTTTTAGATTTCACTCAGAACAAGATGGGAAGTCATTAAAAGGTTTTGAGCAGAGAGAGAGGTGGACTGAGAGAGGTGAGAAGTGAAGCAAAGAGACAAATTACAAAGCTGAAAGACAAATGTGGCTGGAGTCCAGGAGCAGCAATGACGGCAGTTTGATGGTGAAACAGCCAAGATTTCCTGTGAGCTGGACAAAGGCGCGGTGAGAAGGGGTCGAAAATGACTCTAAAGCACGTGTCTCCTCATGATTTTGCTCTATAAAATCCCTCTGAGAAGCGGGTTCACTGGCAACCCATTCAGGACCCTCCTGTCTCTCAGGAGCTGTTCCTACCCGCTATTCCTTTTCTCCAAAACATTTTCCTACTCTTAAAAAAAAATGGCAGGCGTGTAGCACAGGCCTATTATCCCAGCACTCGCAGGCGAGGCAAGAATAGGGCTGTGAGCTCAAGGCCAGCCTGAAGGACACAGTGAGACCTTGTCTCAAAACAAACAAACTACAACTCTCAATGACTCTCAAATTTTTGATCTACTCTGAGTAACTGAAAGAAGGTGACAGTCATTTTCTGAGACAGGAATAAATGTCAAAGGAGCAGCTGGGAGGCCTACTAGATTGCCTATTAGATTTTTAAGTGGAAATAGTGAACTTGGCTGTAAATTGGTAGTTTTTTATAAACTGCTTTTAGGGAAATTTTATTTTCATTCCTTTTTTGAAGAATGTAATTAAAAGTTTCACTGACATTTTTAGAAAGGATGAGGCCAACATTAATTGTCTAGATCATTAATTTGACTAATCAGTCATAGAAATATTTACCTTTTCTTATAGAAAGTCACCACAACACTAGTTAACAATTACGTACTGTATCTGTTCACCATTTCTGTCAAACATTTTTCCCTATTGATGTCAGACAGTAAACAAAAACAAGGTAATTATGCATGTGAAACTTGTTCTCCAACTATGCTGGAGTCAAGAATGTGCTGTGGTCAGGCGTGGTGGCACATGCCTATAATCCCACTCTGGGAGGCTGAGGCAGGAGAATCCCAAGGCCACATCTAGCCTGGGCAATTCAGTGATTTAGGGAGACCTTGTCTCAAAATTAAAAAAAAAAACACCTTTAAAGTGTTGTGGATGTAGTTCAGTGTGAAGGACCTAGATTCAATCTCCAAGTATTGCTGGTGATAGTGGTGGGAGTGCTCTGTAAATTACTATAAAAATCTACTTCCCCTCATAGAGACAGCTATAGTAGAAGTAGAAAAATGTCAGAACTTGGAGTCTGCAATGGCTGCTTTTGATTTCTTGTAGTATAGGCTTGGGAAAATTCATTATTACCTGTAAAACTGAGAATGACAACACTGCCTCAAGGAAGTGATGCTCACTCCACTACAGCACGTCCTGAGCCCTCACCACACATTTTTCCACACAACCTCACATAACCTCTGCAGCTCCATGAGGTGGTATGATTATCCTCACTGACATATGACACACGTGAGGCACAGTGAGGTTAAATAATTAATTATTCTAGGAAAAGCGACAGAACAGAATTTAAATACTGGCAATATGCATACTACTTCGCAATTTAAGACATTTTTCACACTTTAAGACCTGGTATAGCACAGTATTAGACTAAACAATAAAAAATTACCTTTCACAGATCCAGAATAATATGGTTTGACCGTGACTATTATGTCATACTACTTATTTAAAAATGAAACGTGGAAATGTTGAGCTATAAAGGACTATGGAATGGATTACTTTATGTATAAATACACAGAACCATGCTGAGTTACAGAAACAATTGTGAAACTGGAAGCAATATGAAAAGAGAATACGAAATCCACTCAAATTACACTTCAGTAACCAATAATCAAGAAATTCATTACACAGCCGTCCTGAGTTTCCACCCACAGCTTCAGTGTTTTTGAGGCTTAACCTTGCAAGCAGTGTGGAAACGATCCCAAGCTGACACCATTTTCCCTATGGCACTGGTCACATCAGTGTAACACTTAGCCTCTTCCTCCCCCAACTAGTAAGCAAGCTTGTGGGGACAAAGATTTTTCTTTATTTTATTCAGTGCTTTACGCCCATCACCTAGAACTGTACCAGGCTCACAATAACCACTTAAATTCATTTCTTAAAGAAATGAGAAATTAGAAATTCCTAAATTACTTGGATAAAAAACATAAACATATGAACCACATTTTAAAACAAAAATAGCCGGACGTGGTGGTGCACGCCTATAATCACAGGCTGAGGCAGGAGGATTGTTGCAAGTTCAAGACCAGCCTGAACTGGGCCTATCTCAAAAAGACAAAATAAAATAAAATAAAACAAAGATAAACAGTACCTAAATATGCTTTCATAAACAATAACAAAGCTTTTTAAATAAAGTGGTTCCTACCCATAAACACTAAAAAGTATCAGACATCTGAATTTGAGCTGTACTCCTTCAAAAATTAAGAGTAATTAATTAAAATAAACTTTCTTAAATAACAAAATTAAATTTAGGGTAGTGTATAACAAAAATCACTGGCATAGCAATAAGAAGGAAAACTCACACTGGAATTCTAGACAAAGACAGAAGTTAGTGGTAACAGAAAGTACACATTTCAAGACTGAAAAGAATGAAATTTGAAAGTGGTTGAACAATTTCACCTAAAACGAACAATAAAATATCCATTTTAGAATTTATTTAACTGATAAAAGACATCCCTAAACTTAAAAGGGTGTAGGTTTTTAATGTTACCCTACGTCTCTAAAGAAATCTAAATTGTCTAAATAACATTTGCACTATATTCTCTCCTAAATACACATATGTGAAATATATATACAATACTAAATATATTACATGATTATTAACATTGCATCTGATTAAGAGTATTTTAAAAAGTGTAGAGCACTGTATAAGAGAATGAAGACAATAATTATGCTGTAAGAATAAAAAATATTTTTCTCACTAACATTTTCTTAGTGTGATCTTTGATAAAATTCTCAGAACCAGAAGGGTAAAAAGAGGTTCATCAAATGCAATTTGCCCTATACATTTAGCAGCAGACACTTGGTCTTGGCCACAATGGGCATCCTGCAGCTGGCTGTCACCTCACCAAAAGCTGCTTGTCATCCACTGCCTAGTCTCTCGGGACTAAACTCACTTGGGTCAAAACAAGGCAACTGCCTTTCTCACCAGCAGTAATATGTTGGAATAAAAGTGTCAAGTATAATTCTAGCTTCCACGATTTTTTTCTTAAGAAAAGATTTGTAACTATTAAGGAGGACATTAAATTAGAGCTACTGCCTAAAAAAACCCAATGGTATCTGCATCTGTGGCTTGATTGCTGTAACACTGCAGTCAATCCTGGTGTGTAGCAAAACCAAAGGAAAGGAAAGCAACCAGAAAAACCACCATACATCACAACTCCACAAGAGTAAACTACTGAAAAGCACAATGAGTGTGATGGCAGGAATGTAGAAAGTCAGGGTCATGCTTGAGAACAGATTCTGTGTATTGTGCAAGACTGAATATCAGTTCTATGTCGTCCTGGAAGGTCATTAGAGGAATACTGTATAAGTTTTAAAGGATAAAGTGGACTTATGAGTACCGCTACCAAATATATCCCCGATAAACTACTGGAAATTGGAAAATAGATTATAACTCTGCTGGAATCAGTGAGATCTCATTTTTCTTAAGTATGTATGTGATTATGGGCCAAAAAAAATCTAGAGTGATATGGTGAAACTGCAGACTGCTTTTTGTCTGTGCAGAATGGAATTATGGATTATGAAAAGACTTTTGCTGCTTTATAGATTTCTTTCTCCCTTTAAAATAGTAAGTATGGGCCAGGGATTTAGCCCAGTGGCACAGTGCCTTCCTGGCAAGTGTGAAGTCCTAAATTCAATCCCTAGTACAAAAAAAAAAAAATAGTATGTAATTACTTTCCTAATAGTGGCTATTGCCAGGTTTGGAAAAGAAAAGACAAAGAATGACAAGCCCTTCTCTTCAGCTAATGAAAAAGCTGAGGTCACCTCCAAACTCAGGGAGTCACAGACACATACACTGACCTTCAAAGCTGCCCAGTGAAAGCCTGGCATGGTGGCATATGCCTATAATCCCAGCACTCAGGAGGCTGAGCTGAGGCAGAAGAATCGAAGGCCAGCTTAAACTGCATAGCGAGACCCTGTCTCAAAAAGACGAACAAAAACCAAAAAAACAAACAAACAAAAAAACTTCCCAGTGTCCTCTTAGGGCCTCTTTTCTATTTCTTTAAAGCAGTATCCTATGTGGAACCTCAGAATACCAAAGAACTTCTTCCATTGGGGGGGAGGAGCACTGTGGGAACAATGGCGCATCCCTCCTACCCCGCGCAGCACCTCCAAGGAGCCCGTGAAGGTCACAAGTGGAAACTAAGTAATACAAGTACTTCTGTGCAGCTGGGAAATTGAAACCCAAATTAGCCTCTCCTTGAGGACTTTGTCTTCGGGGCCTTGGGTCAGTTTATGTAGTAGGTATCATAAACAGTCTCAGGGGCTTACGGAGTTTTCATATGCAGAATTTAAAGAAAACTAAAAGCACACATGGGTCAGCACCAAAATACCAAAAGGATACCTCATAATTAAAATTTATAAATAAAAAAAATAAATGTATAATTAAACATCAGAAAAGAAAAAGAACCATATGCCTCTTGTTGTTCAATATGATTCAAACCTACCACACTCCGATTCTTTCCAAATATGTTTCCCTATTTTCTGTGGTCTGTGTTTAGCCAAACATACCTATCAAAGTAATGGCTGGAATCAGCTGAATCAGCCCCTGAGAAAGCAAGTTGAAGAAAAGCAGTAGCAAAGAGCCAGTCTATGACATGTTGATCAAATAGACAGAAACCTAAACATGCAGCACAGACTTTTCAGTACTCAAGAGAGTGGGACCTGACCACTGCAAGTTTGAGGCTAGCCTGGGCTATGCATTGAGACTGCATCGAAAACAAAAAAATCGAGCAACAAAAACTACAGGTGCCTGGGATAGGGAAGTCATGCCTTAAATCAGTAAAGTCAAATTCCCAAAAGACTTGAATCACTTAGACTAATAAGCAGTTTCTAACAGGACAAATTTTAACAGATACAATCATTTTCACTTTTGTTAAGAAAGCCACTGTAGAAAAATCTGGGCTGGTGGTGCATGCCTATTATCCCAACACTCAGGAGGCTGAGGCAGGAGGATCATCATGAATTCTAAGGCCAGCCTGGGCTACACAGTGAGTTCAAGGCCATTCTGAACTACAATTAAAAAAAAAAAAGAGAGGAAAATATAGGATGACAGAGATTTAGGTCACCATCACAAGAAGATTCAGGCGTTCTGGTTCAGACTAAACTTCATACGGAAATAGGCCTGGGGATACAGCTCAGCAGCACAGCGCCTGCCTGGCAAATGCAAGGTCGTGACTGGAAATAAGTATCACATGACATGCAATACATGCAAAATATGGGCAATGACCACACCTGTATTTACTACTGGGCACGTTCTTTTTAAAGATATGGGAATCCTGTTATAAAAGACCCAATGTTAAGAGGAACAGCTGGAAAGAGAGAGATGTTTAAATCTAAAGAAAGGACTAGGAAAAGGCCCACTCTTATTAAATATACAATGACTAGTACTATAGGGAAGAGGAATTAGACACAGTAGGAGCTTTCGTAAGAAAAAAACAAGATATTATTACGGCAGGAGGTATTCTGGCCAAAAGATCATTTTTTCCTTAAATAGGAGTATGATGACAGTGGGCTATCAGGAAGCACTTCTTTATGCAAAGCCTCTACTGTAGCCTAGCTCCAACCAGAATGCACAAAGGTGGAGGGAAAAAAAGATTCCACCCCAGGAGATTCTAGACCTTGGGGGCAGCTCTTGTGTAACAGAAGAAAGGACTAGGAAGGGCTGTATAACAGAAAGACTGCCTTAAGTCATTTGGATACTCACAGCAAATAAGATGGGATGCAGCCACTACCCTTTCTCTCCTGGAGTGTATAATCTACTGATACATAATTCTGCTACAGCTAGGAATATGTACAGATGCATACAAAACAGAATTATGCAACAAGGTAAAAAAATAGCTGTAAAAGCTTGACCCTCTCTGTGAACTGTACTACTAGAAACTGAACCTTTTTGTTTCCACCACATTCCCTAGAGAAAAGTAAAAAATAAAAACAAAAAAAAACCACCTCTGCTTTAGTTTTAAAACATTTTTTATAGTTTCCCTACTGTGAAACAATAAAGGGAAATACATACTACTCCACTATTTTTATCTTTGAGGATTACATACAGTGAAACTAATAACCCAGGAAGTGTTACACAATGCTGCAATCTCAACCATATCTGTAATAGCCAAGAGAACATGGACAGGACTTGAGTTTTCTCTTTGCCTTTAAATTTGCGCACTACTCTAACAAGTGTAGTCCTCTGACCTCCCAGAAGGAGAAACAGTACAATACAGTACAGATAGTCTGAACAATATGGAAGAAAAAGAGATGAATAAAAGATAAAGCAGACAAGAATAATCAAAGTCCCTACTATTATTTCAGTAGGGACAATCAGCCCTGCAAACTTCCTTTTTGTAAGGACATCATCCTACACACCTGAGTAATGTGTTTGCATGAATAACCTAAAAATGTCAGCTACTTAGGCAGGCAGTTGGGAAGTTTTCTACAAAACTAAATATATTCTTATTATATTAGCCAGTAACTGCACTCCTTCGTATTTCCCTAAATTATCTGAAAACTTATATGCACACAAAAACCAACACTCAAACATTCAGAATAGCTTTATTCATAATTGCTAAAACATGGAAGCAACCTAAATCTCTCAGTGTATCAACAGGTAAAAAACTAAAGAACATCCATACAGTAGAGTACTAGTCACTGTATGAAATAAACTACCAGCTGGGCATGGTGGCGCACCCCTGTAATACCAGCACTGGGAAGGCTGAGGCAGGAGGATTGTTGAGAGTCCAAGACCAGCCTGAGATACAAAGTGAGCTCAAGGCCAGCCTGAACTGCACAGTGAGACCATCTCAAAAGGGGGGGGGGTAGTTTCCTTCCAGTCTAAATCACCATAGCCCACAGTTACATAATGCTGAATACTTTCATAGTGTTGTGGTTTACATGTCACACAATTTGCATATAAATATATTTTAAAAATACAGTTTGTATATATGATCTACATAGTGTAGAGTTCATCACTGTAGAATGCTGAACACATCTGAACGGGGATGGATGAGCACTGTGGGGAGGCCGAGGCAGTCAGGCGGGTGGGTCAGCTCCATCCAGTGAGGGGACGCAGCCAGGCAGGACCACCTGAGGCTCTGTGTTATGCTCTTCCTCGCAGCGGCTTGGTTTGCTGATAGAGCTAGCTAACAAGAAGCCCCAGTACAGAGCAGGACAGCGACATCAAGTCACCAAGAAAAGGAAAATTACAAGCAGTACATAGTATTCTGGTTTGTAAAGCACAGAAGTATGCATTGTAGGCTTTTTTCCCATTAAAAATAGTTAAATCCAAAATAGTACTTAATGCTTAAAGAGATATTACCTGTCTGACAAATGTTACTAGAAAAATTGCTGAAGATACTTTGTAAAACATGTGAAACAATGTGGTCTATCCCTTTCCAGATGCCCCTTGCAGTGTTTCTATGCTAAGAAATATAACATCAATATTTGGTAAAAGCAGTAAATTGAGCCAGGCATGGTAGCATACACCTGTGATCCCAGCACTCAGGAGGCTGAGGCAGGAGGATTTCTCAGAGTTTGAGGCCAGCCTGAGCAACATGGCAAGATCCTGTCTCAAAATTCACTTTCCTCCAAAAGAAAACCCAAAAACAGTGAATTAAGTATGTGTGTCTCATATGTAATACTCATTTATTTCCATTATTTCCATTTTTTTCAACTAACCAAAATGGGATTACCATCTTCATGTGGCTGTTTAGCAATTTTTGTAATTTTAAAAACAGGATCATTTTTGTATTAAAAGTTACCAAAAATATACACATAAAGGGAAATGGGGACAAGAAAAATGAAAATATTAACTGTGGTATTTCTGAATGACAAATTTTTATCATCTTCCTACTTTTCTTTAAGATTCTCTTACCCACAAAATCCCCCACATATTATTTTCATTCTCATTGTATGAAATGTTACATAGCATTTAAAATTAGTATACTGTAACTACATGTATCAATAAATTTTAATTTCTTATACAAAATTCAAAACATTTCTTCTATGGATACATATACATGTAGGAAGGATTATAAAAGTTCAGGGAAATGATTAATGCAATTTTAGTATCACTTATTCCAATTACTTGGGACCATAAATGTTTTGAATTTGGACTCAGATATGGAATATTTACATATATGTAAGCTATCTCAGGAATCTACCATGAAATGATGTTTCATGTGACCTCACAGCCTGAAGATCATTTTACACATTTTTAGTATGCCCATGTTTTCACTGTGATTTATCACATGAGGTCAGATGTGGCATTTCCCCTTCTGGTGTTATATTTGTATTAAAAAAAATTCAGATTTGGGAGTATTTCGTATTTCGGAGCTTTAAATTAGGGACCTAACTAGTTCAGAATAATGGTCACACACAACCACAACTCTAGTACCAGCTGTGTCTTCTCAGTGTTACTCGGGTATAATGAGCCAAGCCCAGGTTAATTCCCATCCTATCCAATTACACCACGGCAAGTGAGCCAAAGCAATGAGCTCCAAGAACTAAAGGTAGTCACAGGATGTATGAAAACACTCTTTAGAGACTTTCAACATGAAATACAAAGTATAAGGCTTTGACTGGTAGAAATGCCTTTATTGCAGGCCTCTGATAACCTGCTTTTGTTGCTGTTTGTTTCTTGAGGGGGTCTTGCTAGGTTCAGGCTGGCCTCAAATTCAGGGTAATACTCCTGCCTCAGCCTCTTAGGTGCTGGGATTACAGGTGTACACCACCACAGCCAGCTCTTATGACTTTTTCTGAGGTAAGAGTAAAGTTTTTATTTTTATTTTATGTTAGTATATGTAATACAGAGTGATTAGTCAGCTTGGGGGGTTGATACACATACAAATCACATCTTGAGTCTTTTTACTTCCCCAGCTCCTCACTCTTTCTCCAGATCCCTTCCCTCTCTACAGAGACCATCTCCCTATTTCTTAACATGGCTCTTTTATTTTGTTCTTTAAATTCTTTATATCTTGGTTCTCTAAGAGAATCTGCTTGATACTTAACCTTTTGACTTAGCACATTTAGTATTATGGTCTCAAAAGCCACTCATTTTCCTACAGCAGAACAAATTTTTAAAAAAGCAGAGCGGGGGGTGGCTAACCTAGATGCTGTAGAGATTGCCCTGTTCCTTCCCATGTCCACCTTTACTTTTACTTCCCATTCCTTCCTCCTAGCCCTTAACAAAAACATAAGACTGCAACGAACAAACTATCTGAAAACAAAATAAGGAGCAGGTAACACTTTAAGGACTTTGGGATTATCAACATGTAGCTAGGTGAATGGAGACTCCCCCAAAAGAAGAATAGATGGCATGTTCTACTTCCACTGTATTTCTTGCAAAAACAGGAAAAAAAGGAAGTATAATCCTTAACCATATAAGGTTGCTCCAGAGGACAAGCTTCGTTGGATGGGAAAATTACAATTTCTCTGGCAGCACACACTTCTGACCCCAGCACTCAGTAGGCTGAGGCAGGAGGACTGCCAGGAGTTCCAGGCCAGCCTGGGCTACACAGTGAGTTCAAGGCCAGCATGAACTACAAAGCAAGATCCTGTCTCAAAAAACCGAAACACAAAATCAAACTTCTACCAAGATCTAAAAAATATTTTTTAAGTAAAAAATAAATCTACACCAAGATCTGTTCTACAGCTTATATAGAAAGACTTTATTTACTATTCTTTAAAAATGCCACACAAATTACTACACTGGGGATGTCTCTGAGGAATTTTGCTTTAATACCTATTTTTACTAAAGAATGCCAGAATTGTTTTCCTAGTTATCACAATTATTATTATTATTATTGTCTTTTTAAGACAGGGTCTCACTATGCATTTCAGGCTGTTCTTGAATTCACTTTAGGCCAGGCTAGCCTTGAACTGACAAGGATCCTCCTGCCTCAGCCTCCAGAGTGCTGGGATTACAGGCGGGCGCCACCACACCCTGCTATCATATGGTTTTATTTTACTACCTTATGGTAGCCATGGCAGAGGCTTCCTCAAACCAACAACAGAAGAGGTGGGTGAAGAGGAAAATGTGCTCACCCATGAAGCCAGGAAGCAGAGACAGAAGGCAGAAGCTGGGAGATTTACCCTTTCACATCCCGCACCCAGTGCCTCTCCCAAGCAAGCCCTGCCTCCTATCAGCACACTTACCTATGAGCATTCACCAATGGATGAATCCACTGATGAACACCCCCATTATCCAATCACCTTCCACACAAAATTCTGGGGCACATTTTAGATCTAAACCATATTTTACCCATGACCTACTGAATACTTCATGTCCATCTCATGCAAAATGCATCTAGTCCATTTCTAAGAGTTGCCAAGACTTAATAGTTCCAGCACTGCTGCAAAGTCCAAGTCTAAAGTCTCTTCTGAGACTCAAGGCAAACTCTTTCCTGTAAGCCCCTACAGAAAACAAAAGGAGTTAAATACTTCCAAAACACAAGGGCACAGGGTAAACATTCCCATTCACAAAGGGAGAAATAGGGAGATAGATAAGAAAGGAACTAAAGCAAGACTGAAATCCAGCACAGCACACATTAAACCTGCAGCTCTGCATCCTGTACCTGAAGCAAGCTGTGGCAAGACGTGAGCTCTGAGGGCTTGGGCAGCCACATCCCTATAGCACTGCTATTTGCAGCCCTTAAGGCCGCTCTATTTACTGTGCACATTTATTTCAATAACCATTCTGATCTTCTGAGCTCTGATCAGAATTTCCCATCAATTTTACATACTCTGGTTATAGCATTTTTCAAACTCCTACATGCCATTTCCAAAGGCCTCTGGACCATGTGTTCAGTACTGGTACAGACATACTAACGATCCCACTCTTGGCCCAGTATCTGTCTTAGCCAGTTCCCCATCATTGGACAGAACAGCCGACACCCACAACTTCAAGGTGAGGTTTATTTTGGCTCACAGTTTCAGTCCATGGTAGACTGGCTCCAGGCAGAAACAAAAATGGTAGAGGGGCATGGAGAGGAAAAGGTGCTCTGCCATGGTAGCCAGAAAGCAAAAGGGAAGGGAAAAGGTGGGGAGGGGGACACCGTTCCAAGTCATGGCCCAGGGACCCACTGCTTTCGACCAGGCCCCTGGTTGAAATGTGCCAATAGCACATTTGGCTATGAGTATAGTGTCTCCTATGATCCAATCACACACTTAAGAATTTTGGAGGACAGTTTAGATCTAAGCCATAAAACCAAGGAACTTAGCAAAACTTTGCAAAGTAAAAAATACCCCAAAGAGCTGAGGATGTAACTCAGTACAAAGGATTCGGGCTCAATCTTCAATAGAGAAAGGATAGAAAGAAAGTAGCTCATATACACAAAACTTCATTGAAGTCTTCAATTCTTTTTTAAATAGTAGGTTTCTCGAGCTGAAAACAATGATGGAAGAAATGTTCCATTCACATAGACAAGAAATAGACAAAAGTCTAGAAGAAAATAGGAAACAAATGGAAACGTTACAAGAGCAATTTAGGAATGAATTACCAATAATGAAACAGGTCCAAAGAGAATGCCAGGATTTGAAAACTAACGCTGAAAGCATGCAAAACCGTTTAAATGAAACCGAAGATAGAATTTCAGAACTTGAAGACAGCATGGCA
>PVLD010015186.1:0-49554 GCA_004027595.1 Dinomys branickii | reverse complement strand
CCTACTATCTTCTCTATAATTTGGTATTTCCTTTAATGTTTTTGTGTTAACTAATGTGAAGATAACTATGTAATACAACATCCAGTGCTAATTCCCTCCTATATTCTGTATAACTTTGTATTTTCTGTATTGTTTATGGCTTTTCTGGTTCATATGTCTCCGTTCTTTTGTCTTTAAAATAAAATTAAAAAAAAAAAAAAAAGAAACAATAAGAAGTTCTGGTGAGGCTATGGTGAAAAAGGAACCCTCCTGCATGGGAATACAAATTAGCACAACCATTATAGAAATAAGTATGGCGATTTCTCAAAGAACTGAAATTAAGAACTCCATATAGCCCAGCAATCACCCCGTTAGGTATCTTTTCCAAAGAGCTTAAGTGAACTCATCATACTCCAGCAACCATTGTTTATAACAGCACAATTCATGATAGCTTAACCCTGGAAATAGCCTGTATGCCAATCAAAAGACAATTGGATAAAGGAAATGTGGCATCTATATTTATTGAAATATTAGCTGGCTACAAAGAATGGCAAACTTGAGACATTTGTAGGAAAATGAGCGCACTTGGAAAATATAATGTTATATGAAACCAGACACACTAGCCTAAATACGCTACGGTTTTCTCATTTGGGTGAGGCAAAGTGCAAAGGAAATGGTAAAGGACGGGTCAAAGGGGCCAGGGAATGGATGTCTTGCCATAGGCAAGTGGCCCAGGAGAAGAAGCGTGAGGTGTGAGGAGGTGGGGAGGGGGAGAGGAGAGGAATAAAGAAGTGTTATTTAGAGGAACCCAATAACCTTAATCAGTGTAAGCACTGTATGTCATAACATGAGCTGAGAGGGTGCTGCTGATATGGTCACTAAGATGGTGAGGATGATGTAAGTGATGTTAGGTTACACCAGGGTAGTGCTGAGACGTTAACTAGAACTGCCCAACAGGGTAAGAGGGCAGAAGTAGTGAAGAGATGTGAACATTTAGGAGACACACTCTGTCCATCAAGGGCATCACTTTTAAAACATATTACTCTCCTCCTAGAAAAAAATACAAGAAAAAAACTTTAGATTCATGGCAGATAGAGAAGGGAATGAACATACCAAGGAAGAAAGTTTTCTCAAAAAATAGAAGTGAGGAGGCCAATAATGTCTATGAGTTTGGCCGCTGTTAATAAACCTAGATAGAAAGAAAAAAGAAGGAACTGAGAAAGGGCTATAGAATTTGTTCCAATAAAGCTGCAGACATAAGGCAAGAAAGCATCAGTGATACTGGTGTGAAAGCAGGCCACGCTCCTGTAACAATCAGTGGTCTAAAGAGACCTCAGCAAGTACAAAGGCACCGGAGGAAATTCTCTTAAATTTGGCAAGAAAAGTACAACAGCTCCCCTGATAAAGACTGAAGTCTAAATGAAGAGATTTTAGATGAGATCAGGTAACAAGGAGCATATTTCTGAGAGAAGTCACATCCACAGCCATCTCACACATCTTTGTAAAAGCTCAGAGTCGAAACTTAGGCACACCTTTCTGTGCATGGGTATTAGCACTCTACTGTTTCAACAGTCTTAATGTATTATTTTCTGTATCAATTATTATGATATGTCCACAAGTTCCTGGTGCACATTTAACTTTCATTAGGTTATAGGTAATCGAGAAAACATTAACTAAATACATTGACTCAGGTTTATCTTTCACAGGTTACTAATCAGCCAGGTTGCATTTCAACCCTCTTGCTTAAACTCTTTATACCCAGTCAGCGCAGCCGCTAGTCCCTTCCGGATGAACAAGGCCAATAAGAGCCCTTTCTCTTCTCTAGCTGGGAAAGCTGTGCAGTGGTTCAGCATAGTAAAATTTGTTAGGGAATAATATCTGACAAAAAATTAAGGTTGTCATCATTAAGGGAAATAATTATTCTATTCTACCAACAACTCAGTCTCTAAATTTTAGTTGTCTTCAGAGATTTTGCTCATCTTTGGAAGAAACTACTTTCAATTTTTCCCTCTGTCTCTCTTTAGGGGAACGACATTTTTCTCCACTTCTATAATATGGGGTCAATGAAGTGGTGGCCACAGGCTCACGAACGAGAATATCTGTTCTCCCTAACACAGCGACTCGTCCGCCGGATCATGAGCCTCCTGGAATAACATGATCAGGGGAGTCGGCTAAATGTGATGTGTTTGAGAGAGAAAAGTTAGTCATTTACAGCTTATTTAAGTAAACTGATACTCATGCCGGCCTTCTCATGAAAACAAACAGAGGAATTTTACTATCTAGACCTTTGTTTTTCAATAAAATACATGTGTTTTTTTATAACAGTCCTTGTTAGGTTGATTTCTATTGCAAAAATCATCTTTTAGTTTCCCTGAGACTCTGAGGGTAGATGTACAAGAAATGGAGATTGATACTTGGGTATCTTCTGCTTCTTAGGGACAGTGGGTCACTCAGATGCACAGGCTGTGCCAAATGCCAGTCTATCTCCATGAGTTCGACGGAGGGTTTCATTTCCAAGCTCCCTTCAAATACCATGAACTGGTGTTATGTCTTCAACCCATGATTTTTTCCCACTTTTTAAATTTGGAAACTAGAAAGAAGACACAAAACTAATGTCCAATGTGGTGTTTCTCATGTTGTTACTCCTGAACAACCACAAAGCTGCTTCAGAGATTACTCCCCTGGCGAAGCCCATTAATTTCTTTTTCCATAAATTGCTTAATGGCTTAGTGTTAATGGATTCTCAAAAATTGATCTTTTAAAAAGGAGTATTTTTAAAGCCATGGTAAGACAATTGCAATTTAAATAGAAATAATTGTGAAGTTTTTCTTCTATCTGAAAGAGTTTTTCAGAATCCTTGCCGTTATTGTACTGCTGCTGAGAAGCAAGGGTGGTATTTCATGCACAAGCTGCCATTAACCTTGGGGTGAGCTATTTAACAATGTGTGCAACGGGGACATTACTTCTTCAGGGGTGTGATGTGCTACCATTAAGGTATTTTACTGTAAATGATAATATGGAGACATTTGCAATAAATCATAGAAATGAAAGAAAAACTGTTTTCATTAATTTGGGGGGGTTGCTCTTTTTGAGATACAGTTTCACTGTGCAGTTCAGGCTGGCCTTGAACTCACTTTGTAGCCCAGGCTAGTCTCAAACTCACAGCGATGCTCTTACCTCAGACTCCCAAGTGCTGGGATTACAAGTGTATGTTTTTAAAATGAAAGGCGGGAAAAGAATAATCATACTTATTGTTATTTTCTAAACATTTTAAATCCCTACATTCTGCAATCATTGAACACTGAGCTACAGCAAAATGTATTCAGAATATTATCCCTGATGATGTTTACAACCAGTACAAATCCCTTGCTAATGAAGTAGTGTACTCTTATACTCATTGTTATTTACTACATTATGAATAACATATATGGCTTTGTTTTATAATGCATTAGACATGTCTCAAAAACCAGGCATCTTCAATAAATATGAAATTTTATTAAATGGTACTGTCTTCAATTATATCTAATATAGCATTTAGAAATTGGATATATTTTGTAGAAAAAGTAGTGAAGTTTTATGTAATAATTCAACCAAGGTCCTATTTTTAAAACAGGAAGTGAACTGAAGATTATTTAAAGGCTTATTTTTTGCCCTGACTCCTTTAACTATGAATGTGAAAACAATGGGAAATATATGTGAGCAGGTTTAACTTCACTAATTTACCCTGATTAATCAAGGGTGATTAGCACCAATGCACAAAGAATTTTAATCGCACAAGAAAGTATAAGGGTAAAAGCCATGCATTGCCTTGTTAGAATAAACAGTAATTTCTAGTGCAAAATAACTCACCAAAAGAAAATTAGGAAATAGGGAACACCCCCAAGAGATATAAATTGTCAGGAACATCTCCTGCACATTTGTATTCTAGATTTCCTTGAGTCATGTTATCTGTAACACAATAAACACTTTTACTGATGTGCTAGTTTGTTGCCACAGGTCATAATCTATCTTCTGATTCTGTTTGTCACATTTGAAACATTTAGACACAGTCTTTCACTTTATTGCCTTAATATTTTACTCTCTTGTAAGACCAAAGAGAGAGGCCAGTTTGAGGTAGATCCTTCCCAGTTCCTCAACTTTTGCTTTATTGCTTAAAAATACAGGTATAGAAATAGAAATATATAGATACAAATATAAAGGAAAAAGCTGTTTCCTGGCACATAATTATCCTATCACATAATTAATGACCATAATTTTACAGGCTTACTTACAGGTTTTGAAAAACATGAGTCAGGGGCTTCAATTAGTGGAAAGGGAACTGGCTTGCTGTTGCAGGCATTCTTAATTACTTCGTTGTAAATACTGTTCATACTCTCTTCGTTGTAAAAATCTAATAACTTCTAGGGTTTTTTTTTCAGTGTTTCTCCAATCCATTTAAAATTCCCAAAATATCTTGCTTATCTGTATGTGCTTCTGTTTAATAAACGTTCTCAGTCACTCACTCAAATCCGCATCGGCTCATTATCCAATTTACCATGTCCCTGATACCAACTCAAAAACAACAGGGCATTAGTTTTAAATAACTGTTGCTTTAAAACAACAATTTATTTAGTTGTTGCAGTAGTTAATCAGTTTCTGATTCAAATCATGTTTTCTTCAAATCACAGCAGTGTGTGTAGTACCTTTGACAGTGGCATTTTACAGGGCATTTCCACCTGGTTTGTTATCTCCGGGGAGACAGCACCATCACCGTTCTCTGGACTCTGTGTTATTATACCGTTGTATCTCTTTGGAAGACAGTCAATATCACAGAAATACATTTCATCTGGATTGTGCTTCACCTCACAAATTTTTTTCTCTACTTTGCAACATGTACAAATGAAAAGGGAAAAGAGGTTAAAATCAAGAAATATCTGAACTGTTTATAACCTGAAAGTGACTCCCCTAATTCATGCTGAAACTTACCACTGTGGTGGTATTAAGCAGTGGAGCCTTGAAGAGGTAGCGAAACCAGGAAGACTCCAGGCATCTCAGTGGAGATTTTGGCTTTTTATAAAGAGGCTTCATATACATTCATCTGTTTTTCATCAAAGCGGTTCCTGACGCCATAGAAGTTAGGCTCTCTTCAGACACTGAATATGCTGAGGCATTGATGTTGGACTTTCCAGCCACTATGATTGTGAGCAATGAAAGTACGTATTATGTTAGTAAATTTCCCAGTCTAAGGTATTTTGTTATAGCAGCAAGAATGGACTAAGGTATAAACTAAAAACCAATTTTAATCAAAAGTCATATGTTAGGTTTAAAGGAAAATTTAGAAGAATAGTGAAAAGATCCTACAGTAGTACCTATACTTGAAAATGAGACTTCTGTTAAATTAAAATACAATAAATTTAAACCTGGTGTAGGTATGATTTAGAAGTAAGACAACTTTATGCATTTTCTTCTTAATATTCTATAAGTTGATCATTTTTCTGTGAAAGTAAGTAATTAAACATGGTGCACTCATTTTTTCTACATGATTAGCAGGAATTTAATTTGTACCTTAATTGCATAAGGCAAACAGATTCATTATATACTAATTATAAATTGCTAGAAGAAAATCAAATTATGGGACAAAGAAGTTATATCTTTGATGTAAGAATTTCAAACTGCTATATTTGAATGGGACTGATAAAACATTTATGGGCATAGAGAACCTTAGCACATATTTATTGAATGGATGGATGAATGGATGGATGGATGGATGGATGGATGGAAATGTGTTAGAGAAGTTCTGCCTTTCTCTGGAGCCTGTTGGTGTTCGAGGTCCAGTACCTAGTGCTATGCTAATTGTCTGTGTTGAGCAAGCTACACGGTGGGAATATAGACTTGCGTAGGAGTACTGGTACCAGGGGGAAGCAAGTGAGGTGCTCTTTTGAGTATAAAATTTCAAACACTGCAAAATATCAGTAATTATCCAAAAGAATATTTTAAAGCAAGATTTTTACAATTCCAGTTTATGTACCCAGTTATACAGCTAATGCCACAAAAACTACAGTAAACAAAAAGAAAAATCAAGTAATTAACTAAATAATGTTTTCCCTCATCATTTGGGGGATCAGATGAAGGACTACCTTCCAAGTGATGGGAAATAATCCAGAAGTACAGAGAGAGGTAACACTTAAAAAACAACTTTAATTAGTGGAAGTAGGAGACAGAAAGAAGCAGGCTATTGACCCTTCTTGCTCCCAAGTGAGTTTTCTATGGTGTAATTCCCCCACAGCCCTCCGGAAGACATGTTATATGCCAAGAAAACCAAATTAGTTGTCCTGTGAAGCTGTGACCAGCTTGGAATGATAACCTTGTATTTTTCTTTTGTTCTTCCTGTTCCACTTCTTCTTCATGAATTCCTTCTGCCCTGAAATTCTCTCTCTCCATATTTACAGTATATAACAGATTCCATTTTGGATGGATCCCCAGCTAAGAAGAAAGATGAACAAGATACCAGTGCCTTCCAACGAGCCACGTAACAGCGAAGTGGAAGATGTGACAGGCGAGTTCCCATAGGAAATTCCCTACAGGGCAGCAAATGCCTTCCCTGACAGTACTCGTGAAGGAGAACGAGGCATTAGGTGAGATCAAGTTGATGAGTTCTGAAGAATGAAAAGTTTGCAGACAAAGAGCTACCAACTTGAGAATATCCCAGGAAGAAAAATAAGGAGAACTAATAACAGCATGCATCTGTTTACAGAGAACAATGCCTAGGAGAACTTTCTCACACCCTTATACACTGAAAGTTCTTGACTGCAATATATTTTTAGGGACCTAGTTTATTTTAGCTCTAAAGTGAAGATACTATCTACCTCTAGCACTACCTAGTAGATTAAATGGGGGAGTCCATGAAAAAATGCTTAGAAAAGTATCTGCAAATACAAAACTGAAATCCTGTCTTCCTTGAGTGCCTCATACACCTTTAGAATCTTACTGTCAAAAGAACCTACTGATATTGCCATTCCATCCTATTTTTTTCCACCTTTGGACAAATGGTATCGCATGTAAGCAATCTGAACTGTTTTAATATGCGTTCCCATTTAGAAGTCACTGCTAAACATTTATTGAAATGCCTAGGAAATGGATTTTCTAAAATGATCTAGTGACTTCACTTAATAATATGCGGGGAGTCAGATAGCTATCAAATCTAAAACTTGGCATAGATAATTTTGTAACATTCACATTTTTCTGCTTTTATTTTCCATTAAAAGGATCTGTATTTATGCATTATAGAGTAGTAAGCAAAATTTGCAAGTGCAGTAACTCTGCTGTTTTCCCTTTTAATAATCATTTTTCTGAAATTATTTTTACCATGGGTCTTTTTGTTTACTTCATTGTAGGTAAAAGTGCCAAATACGTGTTAATATATTTTAAACATATTTTTCTGCTTAAAAATCCTTATTAAGAATATATCAATTCTTTCTACTGCATCAAAGTGCAAAATATGAACACAAATCCTAAATAGGCTTTATGATGCCTGAAAACTTTCGTGTTTTTATTAGTTCACTCAGCCAATATGAACTGGGAGGCTCAGTGAGAAGTATTCCTTTAAAAGGTATTCATTTAATATCAGTTAACTATCTGTTATTTGAAGTATGATAGCCTTGCTTGGGAATTCAAATGAAAAGCCACTGTACACTAATGAGTTCTATCAGGATGCAGGCTCTAAAAGTTTAGTGTAAGGTGCAACTATGGACCGAACTGCTGAAATATGACACTGAAATGGCATGGCAGAAATGCAGTTGAAAAGATATTCTAACCATATATCCAGGACTCAAATACTCTGTCAAACAATTATTGTTTAAAGCAGAAAAAACTCTTTTAAATAACTGATTTAATCTGGCATTATTTTCATATATGTCCATGGTTGGATGTACAAAAACATTGGGGATATAAGCAGGTAAATTCATAATATCACTAATCTGTAAAATAATTATTTCAAAAGTCTATATTTTATATTCTCTAGTTCAAGGTATCTGAAGTTATAGGAAACTAACTTGGTAGCACTTAAAGAAAATAAAAAGTAGAGTCAGTGATAAATACATTAATTTTATAAAATATGTCTTAGAGGTTGAATTTTTCTTTCTTCATTTCTTACCCTCTTTCTGAACAGTTTTATCATACTAATATAAAAACACAGGAAAAATATAATTTATAAAAAAATTAATTCATAGATCTTTTAAAAAATTCAAAGTAATCTATATTCAGTTCTCCATGCACGAAGAAATGGCAATACAACTTACAGCTGGTTTTTTTCTAATAGTCTTCTGTCCACCACTAATTACAGTTTCTCAAAAACTGAGTGGCAGTGCTTACTTCCGTGTTATAATAACAGGTTTCTGAATCATAGCTGAAAAAGCTAGGAATGAATTAAAATAGAATTTTAATTTCAATGAAAGTTAAATTCTGAATATTCTACCATTAACTCATTAACTATATTTAATGTATACTTATTCATTCTATTTTTCTTTCTCTTTTTCCTTGCTCCCTTTAAACAAAAAATTCATTCCCATTTGGAGCATACCTAGAGTGAATCAAGTCTTCTTAAGACTCTTCATTTACAGACCACTCAAATGATGAAGATTTGAAGATGACAAAGGCTAATGTAATTAAAGAAGTGATACACTGAAGTTCTGAATGGGCGCCCTACTATGCCACTTATTTTCTGTGCAATCAAAGATCCCTTAATCTCTCAGGTCTCAGCTGCTTCATCAATAAAAAGGGAAAATAGATCTTCTTCACAGAGTTCCGATGCAGAGTCACATGTTAAGTGGTACAAAGCTCACTCCATGCATTATTATATTTTTTTTCAAAAGCTATTCTTGCCAGAACTACCTTTTATTACAGTGAGGGTTTAAAGGTCAGCACAACTAAAATAATAGTAAAAAATGCATTGTCTTTTACAAAATGCTATGAAAAGCAGAGTAGCAATAACTTAAATCATCTTAGTACATGAGCAGGAACTCAGTACATTTGAGAATGGTGCTGTCTTTCTTTTAAATGTTGTGCAAGCCACGGCTCCATTCTTGTTAGAGTAAGTGGTTGCAAGTTGAATTAAAAAAAACTACATTGGACAAAACAAACGATCTATTATAATTGCTGTGAGGGGTAAATATGGACATATTTTTGAACATGAGCATATGCATTTTTGACATGAGTTGAGGAGGTCCAACTTAAGATTTTTTAACAAAAGTGATAAACATTCAGTAGAAACCTGTTTGGAATTTTGAATTCTGATCTTTTCCTGGGCTGGAGATGTGTAATGCTCTGAACACACAGAGCAGCAGCAGAAAACCACACTGCTCAGTTAGCCAACTCTTCACAGGGGTAAACAACTGGTAGCTCACTATATGCAGCTAAAATCTGATGCTCAGTGGGTTTGATGTAGTAAATGAATTTTCAACCTAAAATATTTTCAAAGTACAATGGGTTTATTGTTAAACACCACCATAGCAAACAGAAGAATTTTTCTAATTCCAGACTAATTGGAAGTAGAGAGGATAATTTCTCTTTCAAATAACTCATAGGTATTATCAGTACATAGCTAGAAAATATAACCAACTCATTTGGGTTTCAATATAACCAGCTCTTTGGGGTTTTAAAAATAGAAGTCAACTGTGAATGCTTTCTATCAACTACAATATCAAAATATCCAATCACCAACCAAATCCTCAACTTTGGATAAGCCTAACTTTTGATAAGTCTCTGAGCTAAAACAGATTCTGATGACTGCATCAGTACTTTACTGTAGCAATTACCACTCAAAGCAATTGCACTACTCTAGGGTTGAGGCGTCACTGTACATGAGGGTAGAAGGTATTTTGGGTGGTACAGTTTCAAGAATTAGAAAGTAAGCCAACTTGCAACAGAACAGGAAACTAAAATACAAAAGCATAGAGTACAGCAAAGTCACCTGAAGATATGCCTTCTAAAACCTGGCATATAATTTGACAACCAGTATAATTACATAAGGATGTACCAGTTTGATAAAGAGTTCACTTTTTAACAGAAAAGAAAAAAATTAAAACTTCAGAAATAAGCTTTGCTTATTTCATTTTGCTACCAGTGGGCGGAAAACCCAAGAACACTAACTGATAACTTCAGTCTTGCTGAGAGGTAGGTAATGACCCTTTGTACAAGTGAATCCAGCCAAGCATAGAAGGTGATGATAATACACATTCAAATCATGTCTTTTGCCTCTATTCCTTGATTACTGCTTGGATGACTACTACTATTTACCAAACATTGCTAGCTCTCTTCCTTGGAGACACCTGATGGAATTGTTCTTCCCAATCCACTTTGAACTTATTTGGGATATGTCACTTCCACATTGAAGCTAGAAGAGTCCATATGTGTGTGGTTTTTCATATTCTTTCTCACAAACCTAATAATCACTGGATCATGAGGTAAATTATTGTGAAGCTACTGAAACCTAAGTTTTAGGGCCTGTCATTTGCAGTAGTCCATCTCAGGGCTCTATATCTGATTATTTGTGATTTTGTATCATATATTTTTAAAACATCCAATCTCAGAGCCCACACATCCTAGATTTGTCCCTGGGGGAATGTGACATTGGGCCTGTGTCAGCCAAGTTTCTTGTTCTACAATGAGAAAACCATGCTGCTGACCGAGTTAAACTTTTGTCCTCAAGAAATAAATCTTTGTTGTTTCAGATCCTTGAAAACTGAGATCGGTTCAGCAGCATAGACTATCTCAAATGGTTCCATGAACTCAGTAATTTCCTACAGAGGGAGAATATACTGATCCCACCAAGACAAACAACTGTTTGGCCTGACATTCTTCAGATATGAGTGAATTGTCTAGAAAATACCGAAGTGAATTATTCAGTGCCCAAGACCCTGGAAATTTGCATCGGGCAAAGCCTGTAGCAGGCAAAGTTACAGCTTGGAAACCATTCTAGCTTATTGGTTAAGAGTATTAGATCTGATAGGAGATCAAGTGAGACTTACCCTGAGTAAAACATAAGTGTAAACTTGGTGATTGTACTTCATTTTCTATTTATATCTTGTTAGTTCAATGGCAGTAGGACTGTAATCCCTCTGGATTTAGGGGAGGGTTTTCTTTGGCAGGGGTACTTGTTTGTTGTTTGCGTTAAATGAAAACAATGAATTGGATCCCTAGCTCAAACACTTACAGCTTTGTAACCTAATATAAGTTATTTAATCATTCTCAGCCTCCATTTTTACCAGAAAATGAGATCAATACTTTATATCACTTATAACTTTGTGGTGGGAATTAAATTAGATCATTTTAGTAGGTACTAAGCTAATAGAATCTGTTAGAAAGACAACTAAACAGAGTGCAACCATTGTCCAGCCTTGCTTTACAGTATTTACACCAAAATTCTTAGCATTTGTGATAGGCGGTCTCCAAAGTGATGTCCAAATGATATTCTTCTGGGCTTCACACACTTCCATGGTCACCTCCTCCAGGGGCCAAGACTGATCTGCTCTCCAATGGAATACTGAAAAATTGTGTCATCTGGGGTGGATTACAAAAGTCAGTGCTGCTGCTCCCTCATACCCTGAGGCCTGATCACTTAGGAAAGACACTGACCATGTCACGAGAGCAGCAAGCAGTGCCCGGGAAAAGGCCATCGTAGAGGAAAACAGAGACCTACTGCCACCATGGTGGTCGTGCATGGGAGCCATCCTTGAAGGAAATCTTCCAGGCCCAGTTATGCCTTCTCCTGTCTGTGGCCCCAGGTATTTTGACTTGGCCTTCTGAGACACTCTGAGCCAAAACCGCTCTACTGAGCTACTGTGAAACAATGACACACAAAAACAGAGATAGCATAGATTTGCTTTTACTTTAAGCCACACTTAATATTATGGTAATATGCTATGCAGCGATAGATAACTAATCTCATCCTACTTTGATTCTTTGCAAAGGAATGCAACCATAACCAACTCTTGAAATAAGAATTAAATTGTGTCCTTGGAGAGGGATCAATGAAGTTATACCATGCTTCATAATGCACTGTCAACCTAAATAACAAATGGAGAGCAGTTCTCCAAAGATAATGAATGTATGCAGGAATGAGTCTTGCAATAGTACTATACATGGGATTAGCCAAAAAGGCAAAGGAAGACAAATGTTTTTAAAGGTAAAATGAAGAGTCATAAAAGTTGTTTTGAAGCTGGGATACGGTAGTACACATCTATAATCCCAGCACTCAGGAGCCCAAGGCAGGAGGATTGCCTCAAGTTTAAGGCCAGCCTGAATTACCCAGTGAGTTCCAAACCAGCCTGAACTGCACAGTGACACTGTCTCCAAAAACACATTGTTTTAAAACAATTGTCATTGACCATGAAGATCAGTAATAAGGGCAGCGTGAGTCCAGTGTTGGACAAGGAGTTGCTGAGCAGATATTCTTGCAAAAATTGTGTGTGTGTGTGTGCGTGTGTGTGTGTGTGTGTGTGTGTGTGTGTGTGTGTGTGAAACTGTGGACTCTGCTCAAGGTTGTGATTATAGCCAAGACTTTCGTGATTGTTTTGGTTATCAGACATAGCAGCATATTGTTCTCTCTTTCATAACTTCCCAGTTTTCTTTATAATTTCTTTTAGGGTTTGACACAGTGAATTCCTTTTGATTCTGACAACTTTCATAATCTCTGCACACTGTTGCATTGATGATCACATTCTGACTATGGCTCTCTGACAGTAAAACAAATAATTCCAGTCATGAAACATATATTTATTTACCTCCTTATAGTAATGGAGTAGTTATAAAATCACCTTTATTTTTCCATTTCTTTGCACTAGTGACAGTGTCACTATGCACTAAATTGTTTTATTACTCTACAGTAGTTATTTCAGACAGCATTGTGGCAAAGTACACCAGTGTGGTCTTTGGTATTTGTGTTATGTTTCACTCCATAGCCTTTCGGAGCTTCTTTTTCTCAACGTAAAAAAACTTAGTAACAGAGCCCAGAAACCTCCTGTGTACTGTTGACCATTCAGTTCTTTTAAGTTAAAAAGCCAAGGGGGGAGTATTGGGTCCCCAGACTGCTCCAAATCCAGCTCTTGGCATGAGTGCCACAATGTCAATGCTAATTCTACTTCAGAGTTAGGATTTGAACCCCAGGATATTTCTCCATTTCCTAACCATTGACTGAATACCTTGATATGCCAGTCACTGTTTTAGGTTTTAGAGACCCTGGCAATCTGAACAATCTTTGATTTTATTTTCCTGTCATTTTTGCTGTTTTCATTTTTTTGATTCATTCAAGAAATATACTTTTCAATGTACACAAAGGAACATCTCAAGAAAAAATAATGAATTCCACACTTATAACATAGTGTTCACTGCATTATAGAGTGTGTTTGGGATTGGTTCAGTAAACTTCTGTTGCAGTCTGAATTTGTGATCAAATGATGCCTACAGCTGAGTGTCACCATTAGTGTTAAATGATATTCTAGTAGAGAATTGTGAAGGTAGGGGTGTTAAGACAAAAATGGAACAATCACTATTTTGCAACCAATACAATTATCGACAAAGAACAATGAGGAACACTGACAATTGGGAAAATAAATGGACCCTAAATACCTATATGGATCTGCAATGACTGTTTTCTAATTCTACTTTGCACTTTCTGCCTTGGAATCATCTGGAAATTTATTCTCCTTATTTTTTATCAACCTATCCATCTCATGCATTTTTTGGTAGAATTACTAAACTTTAACATCTGTAAGGATATTGAGATTAACTCTAGAAATCTTCCATTTTCTTTCCTGACTGTCCTGCAAAATATAAAAAGAGAGAAAAGAAAAAGCATCTATTTGCTGATGGAAGACATATCTGCAGTATTCAATCTGGTGCATGGAGAACCAGATTAAGCAAAGAAGTTTTAGAAAGATCAGTTATTGCAAAGAGTTGCGGATTATATGTTCTAGTCATCTTAGAAAGCTATTATTCATGTTGTACAGTGTCCAAGCTTAATGTCAAAATAAGCATTGCCAAGAACATGAAGCTGATGGTCAGGCAGTATGACAGATGGCAGTGATATTCAGAATAATTAGCATACTGAGTGACGTGAACATCAACCAACGAAGTTTGACTCTGCCAGTGTCAAAGCAGTTTTGGAAACTGCTTTACCACAAGTCAACCTGATATAGGGGCTGAAGTAACTGGCCAACTAGATGAATCATATTTAATGGAATGCAGGGGAGGGTCTATTATTCATTGGTAGAAAATCGTTTCAATATTTTAGTAACTAAAGTAGCTGCTGCTCATATGTTCAATGTAAATGCTACCTCACTGGTTAAAAAAATTCCTTCTAAGTTATTTCCAAGATGTTGTCCCTGCCTGAGCCACGTATAGAATTCCTTTAGAATCACCTTCAGAGGTATTTCATAAGCCAGGAGAAAAAGTCTCATCAATTTCATCACAAGTCACTTTTTACCAAAAATGGTATTACTCAACTTGTTCATACACATTATTCACCACTCTTGGCTTCGGTTATTTCCAAAAATCAGACTTAGTTCCAAAGACAAAGATATATTGAGAAGATATTTTTAAATGTTTCATGCAGTACCTAAAGCAACTCCAAATGAGGAAAAGAAAACTGTAGTTCAGTTCCTATTACACACCATTATAGTACTAGACATTTACCTATGGTTATCTCATTCAATTTCACTTTCATTTGATCTCACGGACCATTTGGGAGTCTAAAGTCAGACACAGCAAAATTTTTAGCAGGAAAATACACTACCTTGCAAAGAGATATGGCATGATATTCTACCTTCTAATTACAACTTCTGTTTCCAATTACTAGACTCACGGCTAATAGCGATTTGAAAGGAACAGGGAAACGGCACAACAGTTCTTATAGCTGCAGGGCTTGTCTCGCATTGCTACTGGTAGTCATTTAAACTTTCCAGTTTTAGTGGGTGTTAAATGTTACCCACTGAGTTGTAGGTGCCATTTCTTTGATTATTTTCTCACGTGATTTATGTTCAAAGTCCTTCTGTAAAATTTACGTTTAAGTATTTTGCCCATGTCTTCACCTGATTGTTGTTTCTTAATAATTTGTAAGAGCTTTTAATAATTCAGTTGAATACGTTGGTCTTTAATCCATTATATATTTTGCCAGTTATAATGTAGCACTTTCATTCTTTAGGGTGTATTGGTGATGCTTTTGTTTTGATGAATGCCCTAGATACTTCCTTTATTATTTATATTTCCTTTCTTATATTGTGGGAAAAAAAAAACAAAATTTCATAACAAAATAATAGGAAAATGACAATAGTTAATACAATGAACATTGTTACATTTAAAGAAATTACTTGCAGCACAAGATATGGGTATAAAAAATTCTCCAACAATATTAGCACAGAATTTTCTTTTCAGTGAGCTAAGAGAAACCAGTACTATAACTATCTCATATATATTTTTTCTTTTCCCTTCCTTCCTTCCTCCTTTCCCCCATACTAGTTTCTTTTTCCTTTACAATTTGTTTCACAGTATCTATTTAACAGTATCTATTGTACAATTTGGACCTTATTCACTCTTTCAGTTTCTCATACCAGGGAGACAATACAATGCTTATACATGTGAGTCTGATTCATTTCGTTCATGAGTATGGTCTCAAGTTGTATTCATTTACCTATAAAAGTATCAAGTTTATTCTTCTTGATGGATGAGTAATATTCCATTGTATAAAAAGATCACATCTTTTTTTATCCATGCTTTAGTTGATGGGTATCTGGGCTGTTTCCAAAACTTAGCTGTTACAAATTGTGCTGCTATAGACATGAGTGCACATATGTCTTTCACAAAAAGGCCAAACATGTCCACTGGAAGAAAGACAGCCTCTTTAATAAGTGGTGCTGAAAAAACTGGCTTTCTACATGCAAAAGACTAGAACTAGACCCGTGTCTATTACCAGGCACTAAATTAAAGTCAAAATGGTTCAAAGATCTAAATAGTATAACAGAAACACTGAAATCCACTGGAAGACAAAATAGGCAGAAATCTGAAAGACGTAAGTGTAGGCAGAGAGCTCATGAGTAAAACCCAGATTGGGTGGGAAATACTTCAAAGAATCAAAAACTGGGGTCTCCCCTTATTAAAAAGGTTTTGTACATCAAAAGAAATCACCAGCAGAGTGAAAAGAAAACACACATAATGGGAAAAAATTTTAGCCAGTTGTCCCTTAGACAAAGGATTTATATCTAGAATACATGAAGAATTAAAAAAAACCAGCCCCCCCCAAATTAAAGACCCAACCCAAAAATGAATACACACTTCTCAGATGAATAAATACAAAAGGCAAATAAATATATGGAAAAATGCTCAACATCGTTGGTCATTCGAGACATGCAAATTACAACCACGCTGAGATTTCATCTTACTGGAGAAAGAACAGCTGTCATCACAGTAACAACCAATAACAAATGCTTCAGGGGCTGTGGGGGAAAAGGAACCCTGCTCCACTGTTGGTGGGGTTCAGACTGGTGCAGCCACTGAGGAAATCAGTGTGGAGGTTCCCCAGGCAAATATGATTAGCGGTCCCATTGGACCCAACTATTCCCCTTCTGAGTATCTTCCCAAGAATTAAAAATATACCACAGTGATGTGAATTCAGCATGTGCATAGCAGCACAATTTGTGTTAGCTAATTCTTTCCTTTGTGACACTGTGTAAAAATTATTTTTCCTAATGCCATGAAGATGTTCAGTTAAAATTATCTAAGATCCAAGCTATTAATTTTTGCCATTGGTCAAAGGTCACTCATCCATTTCTTATACACTTCTTTTTACAAAAGACTGAAGGGCTGCATTAAGTCCTGCAGATGAAAATCACAAACAAAAACGGGTATCCACATAGGCCTTTGCATTTTATGTGAATACTATCATTCATATATATTGGGAGGGGGGCATATTGTATTGTATTGCATTGTATTGTATTGTATTGTACTGTCTTGTATTGTTTTGTATTGTGGGAGAATATTGCATACATAGATTGAAGACATTGCTCCAGAAATTACCTTAGTGATAGCCAATATAAATAAATGTCAGACCATACCTTTGAACATACTTTATTAATTCATATTCAGAACAAACTGAACCTGTGTTATAAATGCTTTGTGTGAAAAAGACAAAGGGTTCTACCTTGTGGTTGAGAAGTTAGACATGCTTCCAATTATGTGACAAGGTTGCCAAGAAATCTAATGACATCTCAGATTTCATTAGAAATAGAATGTCCAGATCATAGGAAATAATATCTCCCCTGTAGCCTGTACTCATTAGATAACAATGGAACTGTTGCAACTTACTCTGATGTTACTCTGAAAGAGGCACGGAGGTAAGCTGGACTTCATCTCAAAGAGGGAAATAAAGATGGTAACGGTGGGAAAGCAGAGTAGAGAAATACCATTGAAGAAACTGGGAATTATTAGACTGAAATGCATATGTAGATGCACAATAATTATTGTTTTTAAAACTATAAATGCTGTTTTATCAAAGAGAAAGTGTGTGTGTGTGTGTGTGTGTGTGTGTGTGTGGTGTTCTGTAGTACTCCAGTACTCCAAGTAAATACTAGGGGCCAATGGATAGAAGTATCATAGAGCAGATTTAAGGTAATTATTAAGGATTTTATAGCTGGACAGTGTATGTTCAAAAAGACCTGATTGACTGAACAATGCAATAGTCTACTTTTTCAATATTGATGGCATTGAAATAGAATCTGAATGATCATTCATCAGAGGTGTTACCAGTAATAGCTAATATCTATTACTGAATATTACTGGTGAGAAATTATTCAATGTGCTTTGCCTGCATTTTTCCACTTAATCCTCACAGTGGCCCTAGGAGATGGGAACAATTTTGTCATCATTCTTTAATGAAGGGTCTGGAGCTTAGAAAGGTTAAGTAATTTGCCCAAAGTCACACAATTTGTAAAAGGCAGGAAGCACATCTATCCTGTGTCTGGAGACTGGATTCTCACCCACACCACTTCTCACTTGTCAATGCTGTAAAAAGATTTGCTGCCCTTAGAGAGGAACTATACAATGTGGCTTTCTAATCCTGAGACTACTTGGTTCTAAAAAGTTAAAAATATATTTCCTTGGAAGCCCAAAACAGTGTGGAAAGCAGACGCTAGAGGGAACAGGGTAGGTAACATTTAATGAGGGAAGAAAAAGCCTGGAAAGATCGTAGGTGTAGGCATTGGTCCAGGAAAAATACATTCCTGACAGGTTGAAGGCAAAGGTTACACACACATGGGAGAGAGGGGATATGAGGGAAGAGGAAGTAGCCAGGACATAAGGCAGAAAAACTACCCCCTGCCTTAGTAGAGGCATAGCGCAGTGACCTAAAATGAAGTCCAAGCACCACCTTTTGATGCTAGGCAAAAACTCAGAAAAACAAAGGACCATCACCTCCTCATTACATGTCAAGGGCTCTGTAGAGAGCTTACTTTCATTAATTTTCTTGCAAGTAATTAAATAACATTCCTTTAAAAGAAACTAGCCAGAAAGAAGGTAATTGGATCCAAATGGACATTGTTAAAGTTTGCATTCATGCATACAATCATTTAACAAATATTTATCATGTGCCTACTAATTGCTAGGCACTTTTCTTGGTTCTAGAAATAAAAAGGGAACTGAAAATATTCCCTTCCTCCACCCCAAAGTAACTCCTTACATTCACTGACTGTATTTTCTAGGGCAAACACACACACACACACACACACACACACACACACACACCACGAGTATGTAAAATTTAAGATATATTTAATTATTACAAGAGATGAAGAGGAGAATTGCAAGATTGCAAGTCTGAACCCAGCTTTGAAAATTTAGTGATTTAGCAAGATTCTGTCTCAAAATGAAAGATAAAAATGAGAGGGAGGTCAAAATGTAAGCTCATTGTGGAGGCCCTGAGCTCAATCGCCAGTGCAAGAGTGAGGGGGAGATTGTGGAGAATTCTTGACATTTTATAGACTTAAATATATGAAGTTTATAAATAGAGAGAATGGTCAAGAAAAGAGGATGTGTTCTGGCCTGTGTAGCTTAAATTCATGGTTGTGAATCACAAACATTCTGCAATGTCCTATGGCAGTGTTAGAGGGCACTGGGCAAATTACTTCCCTCGTCTTATCATCATTTCCCCATCTTTAAAGTGGAAATCCTAGTATTAGCTCTCTTGGCCACATGAGATGGGTTTGTGTTTCTGATCTGTTCTTGATGAATTTGAATGTGGACTTCAAAATGTAAAACAATATATACATGTAACTTCATTTTACTACAATATATGGTTAAGGTTTGAAGACTCTTCTCTGGCTCTGCCATATGTACATGTATGGATATATTCATACCCACGTATATATGTGAGGGTGTATGGGCAGGGCAAGGAGAGAAGCTTTCTTTTCTATTGAAAATAGGGATATGAGATGGTCCAGTCTGTCTCATGAGACAGCCTGGACCATCTCATATCCCGGATGACTCACTTAGTACACATTCTGACAAAAATAAATGTTCCTCTGGTGGAAACTCAATACCCAGGTCTTTGGAAGCTCCCTGGAGCCACTAAGCAGAGCTGGGACAGCACGTTTCTACTCCATTCCGACTCCTTGGATCACCAGTGACATTGCAAAGCTCCGACAATCACCTCCCGAAAGTCTGGTTTCCATCCTGCATCCAAAAGACTCAACCACACAGAACTTGTCAACTGCACTTAGGGTAATAAATCTTCTCTCCCCCAGTTCTCCTGACATTCTAGTGCCTTCCTGAAAATAATAAATAGGTCGTTTTCCACCTGAGTTCATCTTCTCCAAGCTGCCTTATATTTCCGTAAATTCAAGTTTCAACAAGTTTAATTTCATTCCTTGTACAGTATTTTATTTCCTTGGAAGCACAAAACAGCTAAGAATCCCAACTGCCACCTGAAGTGCTACTCTAATAGCCTGAATGGGGATTATGTTGTATTGGCTGACTGTGTAATGTGGATGCATCTGAGAGCTGAACTGCTCCTTCTCCTTGAGTGACAGAGAATTAAATGCTCCTTTTCAGATACTGCCCTAGGATTCCTTATGATTTTGTTGCTCACATCAATTCAATCATTTCCTGTGTATCAATAACGCCAAGGTCAGCATTCTCTCCTAATTGTGAAACAACTCCCAAGAAGCTCTGAGACACAAGCAGGTCTAAGATCTGCAGGGTCATCTCAGCTGTGCTGTGAAGTATTTCACAATCCTGCCTGGGCTTCCAGTAGGACAATTCACAGAGTCGGAGTTACACATTCCTGACCGCTGAGCAATTCCCTCTAGTAAAACTAGCACTATTTATTTTTGGTAGATTTAGGTGTTGATTTAAAAGCGATTATCACTTCTGCAAGATAGTATCTAGGTCCATATACAATGAAGTTTTTGTTGCTGCTTTTTCAGGGAAGTGGGAGGGTGCTCTATCAGGAGCGTCCCCAAGCCCAATTCTGGAAAAACCTTGGACTCCTTGCCAGTGCTAATGGGTAAGTGACATGTGCGCACTTGCTTAACATCTGTGACACTCATCTATGTAGATGACGGTGTCCAGTTCCCCAAAATAATGAGTCAAGGGCTTGTGATCAACAAAACCCGCAACTATCTTTTCACTGGGAAGAACCCAATCCCAGGGTGATTCGAAGGGAGACCCCCTTGAGGGTCCCCCACGGGGCCATCCTGGGTCTGCGGGTGTAAGATAATAACCTTGGGCACTGAAATCTCTCTCGGCCTTCGAGGGCAGTTTCTTGAAGGGGAACAGCGGGAGCACTCTTTGAGAGCCTGCCACCTCCCGGGAAGTTTCAGAGACGTCCCCTCCAGATCTTACTGGGAAACCCGGCGATCGGGTGATTGGCAGGGAGATCTCCGAGGTCCCTAGGGAAGCGAGGGCGGAGGCACAGCCTTGCTGGCCTGGCATCCAGCGCAGATCGGGCCTGCAGACGGGAAGCTGAGGGCAGCTGAGTCCAGCCCAGCGCGACCTACTGGGCAAAAAGGGGCGGCAGAAGCGCAACCAAAGCGAGCCTTGGCCCAGGCTCTGGGGCTGAAAGGAGGAATCCGCGGGCTGAGGGGAGGAGGAAAGAGAAGGGAAGCTTCCTCCTTTTGTAGGCTTGGTTTTCCCTGTGCCAAGCTCAGGAGGGAATCAGCCGCGACTCCGGCACAGAGCGCACCCACTGCTTAATTAAAACAAAAGACCATGTGTCTTTCTTCTTCTTGAAAACAAATGCAGGCGCGTTTCCCTCCACTTTCGCTGCTCTTCTCCAGGACGCTCCTGCACTGCATCCCTAGCTTAGCTCCCCCCGGTCTCCGCGCCCGTGGTTATCTCAGCATTGTGTCCTGCGATTCGAGACATGTGGGCTGAGCCCTCCGCCGCCCGCAGTGCTTCAGGCCCCGCCCAGCCCGGCTTTCCTGGGCGGGCGAGGCTGCCTCTCCTCCGGAACGCACGCCTTCTCTCCCCTAGCTCGCGTTCCAGTCCCTCCCGAGCTGCTGTTTTGCCTTCAGGTTGTGAGAGGACTTCAAAGAGGTTTTGTTTTGCTGCCCTTAAATCCAAAGCTGGAGCGCGCCCTTGGCCCACGCTCAAGACTTGCAATCAGTCGGAACACCTTCACCCCTCCTCCCTGTTTAAAGCCTGTTTCGATTCTTGGTAATAAAAAGCAAAATTACTCCAAGCCGCAGAAGAAAGTGCTTCGCGGAGAGTGTGCACTCTCAACAGGGCTCTGGATCATTCGCCGTCCTTTCCCTCGTGTACCTTCTGTACGAGAAGCCCTGGGTTATTGGCACCCCAGGTTAATTTAACACTGACTCCGGCATGAGAAGGGGTCTGGTTTTAGTCACTTTAGCTTTGCTAGAGGGTCACACAGGGAATCACCAATTATTCATTCAGCAAACATGCACTCAGCATTCACTAAGTGCCAGATATAAACGAACACACACCCACGGGGTAAAAATATAAATAAAACTTTTTGGTATCAGCTTTTCTCTTCTCTCTGCCCTACTGTATCTTCCATCATAATTATCATTACCATAATCATTTCCAATAATATTCTTTGAGCTCTTTGTATGTGGCGAGCATTGGAGCAGGAACCTCGCAAGTGTTTCATCATTTAATTATAAGGGTCCTATAAGTGATATATTAGTTCCATTTTATAGGTGAGAAACGTAAGGATTAAAGAGGTTATGCAGCTTCTTCAAGCTCATATATCTAAGGTGTGTTGATGCAGGTGTTTGTAAACCAGACAGTCTGACTCCAGACTTGTAGCACATCCTTCCTAAGGAGTCACTGTTGAGTGGAGGAGTGAGACTTGTAAACAGCAAATATATCAGAGGTAAGTGCTAGAACTGTGGAAAGAAATACAGCAGAGCAGTGACTAACACTGCCTGGGGGAGTTGGGAAGGCTCACCTGAGGACTGGCCCTGTGAGGTGGGTCCTGAAATATGAGTAGGAGTACCCCAAGCAAACAAAGGGATGGGAGTGGGAGGTAGGTTTCACGCTAAGGGAAGCTCTTGTGCACACAGAGCCTCATAGCTAAGAAAGGCTGCATAGGTTTGTGTAGGAAACAGTGCCTGAGCATAGAGTTCATGAGAAAATGCTATAATATGAAACCAAAGAGGAGCAAATATAAAACGAGATGTAAGAATGCCCAGACCTTCAGAGATCTTGCTAGCAAGTGTAACTTTTACAGTGAAGGTAAGATGACTGTGGCCCAGGTTTTTAAAGAGAGAAAGAAAAGAAACCAAATAAATGTGTTGCAGGTTCTTCTGTCTGGCTGGCTCCGTGTGTCTCGAGACAACCAGAAGTCTGGAGAACTAAGAGAAGAGCACAGTAGCCAGAAGTCCAGTAATAAACTTGGCACATGGGTGTGAAAGATGAGGAAGGCGTGGGGTAGAGGTAGTGAGATGGAAAGGGTGAATTTTTGTTTTCCAAAAAAAATATTGGTATTAAAAGGCTACTATCTATTTGTAGAATAGGTTTGTAGGTGCAAAGTTTACTCAGAAGAAAATCTAAGAGAGCATCAACCAGCCCTCATACTTTATAGGTGTAATCAAAATATATGAAGCTTAAGAAGATTAAAACCACTCAATTCACTAGAGGAAAAATAATGGTAGTCAACTTTTATACCCAGCCTGCTCTCTGCATTCTTGGGGTCCTTTCCTTTGAGCTTGATGAGCACTTTCCAGGGTAAGTACAATGCTACCCTGAACTATGCTCAACATATGAAGACACTGAAGGTTCTAACTCAGTGAGGTGAGCACAGATAATTAGTAACAGAACTGGAATTCGAACCTAGAGCCATATCTGGTCCCAGACTTCGTGCAGTGTTTCTGCTACGTGCTGAGATTGAAATTTAGATATTCATAGTCCCAGCCTAGCATGCTATTTACTAGTCAGCACTGCCTTTATTCTCTGCTAAGTGCATCTCAAGTGTTATTGGGCAAAATATCATGACTGTCTGACTAACATGCCCCAACCTAGCATTTATGGCAGATTCACTCTCCACTGAACAGCTTAAGCAACATATGATGTTCTCAATGTAAGAGCTAGGAGTTCTATGGCAAAAAAAAGAGCAAAACACAAATGGTATCAGAGTGTAACCAAAAACAAATAGAATGTTGCATGGTATAGATATGAATGACCAAAAGCTACTGAAGAAGCAGCTAATGTTATTGACATTTTCCTATGTCGGAGGATTCCAGTGTATCATTTTACTTGAGAAAACTGACCTGGAAAGGTGAAATATCTTGCTCAGTGTCACATAAACCCTAAATGGATGAGCCAGAACTTAAGTAACAGTTTATTTTACATCAAATTCAGGTTCCTAAGGGCAATGTGTTGCTAATTAGTACAGATGGAACTTAATTCCATGGAACCGGGTCCTAAAATTTAAAAACATCTCTAATGTATGGCTTTTGGTCTTTCTTTCTCTCTTCTCTCTCCTCTCTCTTCATTTCTCTCTCGCGCTCTCTCCTGCCTTCTTCCTGTACCGGGAACTGAACTCAAAGACTGTACTGAACTACATCTCCAGCCTTTTTAAAATTTAATTTGAGAAAGCATCTTACGAAGTCACTAAGTTACCCAGGCTGGGCTCCAACATTCCATCCTCCTACCTAGGCTCCCAGATGCTGAGGTCAGAGATGATTCGCACCCGCTGGCTAATTTCCAGTATCTATAGGGCATAAATAACCACACAGTGATGGCTTTCATCCTGCTGGCACGACACCACTGGAGGCAGCCCAGAGAAGAGATGTGTCTAATCCTCTCCAAAGGTCTGTAGCAGGCAACTGTACATGGAGGAAGAGATATTTCAGCAATATTTTAGAGGCCAAGAGGGAGGTAGTTGGGTTAATTCTTGGACAAGCAAGATGTATAATTTTCTGGAGTAGGGATTAGTTTAGTCCCCAGCAAGGTAGGCATTTTGAACTAATTGTAGTTGGGTCAAGTAGAAAGATTGATTTAGAATTGACTGAGCATGCACTTCTTTAAAATATTCCTTCTTGAGTGTTGGCAATTTCCTTGAAGAAGACCTAAATATTGATTTAATCTGTCTAAAACTTTTCCTGGGCACTTGTCTTAATGACTACTAAAATTGAAAACATCCTGAAAAGACTGGAATCAAACCTAGATAATTCCAAAAACATTGGCCCAACATGAATTTCTGGCTATTTCTGTTCTCTTTCTATTTCTTATGATGAGCACAGGAGCAGACTGATGAAAGTAATATATTGATGGAAAATGAGCCCTAGGAAAAAATGTGGAAAATAAAATTGAAGAGAGTCACTTGGTACTTCCCTTCTAAACCTGCTTATTCTGCGAGAGGCTGAGTGTACTTCAGATTCGCCTTGTGTCCAAAAAAGCCACATACACTTGGAGAGATCACAAAATGTTTATTTTGTCACTTTATTTTACATCTTTCTAAGTATGAAACAATAACAATCCTTCTCTTATTCCTGACATAATTATACACTGTAGATAGTAAGAAGAAAAAATGTTAGCTGATATCTGCAAATAATGCTTGCTTTCCTTCTGAGTCAATAATCTAGCCCTTTAACGGGGAAATACTGGAAAAAAATTAGGTTTATCAGCTGTAAAGGATTTATATTTCTTTTCCCTCTGCTAATCAAAAGATTCTGTTATGCACAGTCTGGACAGAAATGCATACTAGTTCTAAAAATCAATACAAAATAACATAAGGCAAATGAATCTTGTGTCTGTTGGTTCTGTCTGCTCCCTGGGAAAGTGTTCCCTATTTCTGTGACTCTGTGATGCTGTCACATGAGCTGCTTACCTCTTTCCGTGTACACCTATAACTCCCTGGACAATCATGATACTAGGTCATCTTATTACCATAAATCACTCAAGAAATGAATAGAACCAATTATACCTACTTTTATGAATGAGTCTTTCTTTAGAATTTTAATTTCTGTTGATATAGCTTGACTCTTCACCTAAGTGTCTAACATGGAGGATGCTGGGCTGCCACAGAAGACACTGAGTAAACAGTCGAAGGTGAGCAAAGGCACGTATGGCTAAGGTAGGAAAAGAAAGACAAAAATCTTCAATTGCTTTGCTCAAGTGCTTCAGGTCCTGCAATGCCCAGAAATAAGTTTTGTTACATTGAGCTGAAAGTATACTGACCCTTATTACCCAAATCATAGTAAAACTGTCCCCACTTAATGACAGACTCCTGTTGACGAGCTAGTGTTATACGAATGACTCACTTCTCTGGATACCTCTGTCACACAGACCATGAGCTACTTGTTCCTCCCATTCTTATTCATAAACTGTCCTGCCTTTATTTTTTAACTTAGTATACTAAGCTATCATACAATGGGCAAAAGAGAAGTTATGAAGTTGGAGGGAAATGAAAGGGGAAAGAGATGCTGATCAATTTGGCCTGAAAGCACAAATCAGGGGGAGAATTTTTTCCCCCTAAGACTCACAGCAGAAATTGGTTTGAATGGGAAAAGGTACCTTAAGATATAGTTGAGAAGTCATTTTAGTTATTCTGAGAATAACCCAGATGTTGCAGGTGATAGGCAGGAAGAAATGAGGATAAAGGTGACTCAGTTTTGAATACAGAGAAAAGAATCAAATAACTAAAGTCCACCTTCTCATCAGACTGAGCGAGATGAGCCTTACTCTGTCACACCTATGAACTCAGTTTACTGTTTGTTCAATCCTGGACTCAGTGTTTGGCTCAGCCCTAAAAACTCCAAGGAATAATCATGGAACCCACACTCTTTGATGTGTCCTTTAATTTAGAAAAATTAATAGAGAATTATATTCTTTGGAGAGTCTTCTAATTGGGTGTGTTAACTACTCTTGGAAATGATGCGCCACTTTATAACTTGGATGCCATTCTCCATGACAAACCAAATAATTTTCCTTAAGAGGTGTGTCAAATAACTGGTTTAAACAAAACTTTAAAATCAAAAGTATTGGTCAACTATCATTTAATCTGCCTTTCTACCAGCTACAACACATCACAGGTGCTTTAGTTTCAGTGGCAACATACACATAATTATAAATCTTTATATACTTTAGGTGAAGTAGCTGTTTTAATGTGTATTGCACTTTCTCTAAGGCTACGCACCTAAAATGGCAATTATTAAGTGAGTTTCCTGCCCTTACAAAGAAAAGTAAACATATTAAACACCTCCACATAATGTTAAAATGCTGGACATTAAATTAAATTAAATATTTGTCCTATAGCACTGTTAGCTGAATAGGTTATGAATCATCTATGTTTGTGGAATGCATTACTTAGAAGCAGTTTTGCCAAATTCATACTGTAAAGAACAAAATATAAAGAACATTGAGGCTTCAAATCTTTAATACTGAACTAAGTCTGTAGACTTTGCAATATTGGTGCTGAATTCATAATCTTGCCTTAGTGAAATGTTATACAGAATGTTATTCAGAATGTTTGCGCTGAAGAATTTGGATAAATGTACTCTTTAAAATTGATTAGTGCTGTCTGATAGGCATCCAGATTTTTTATTATCCTTAGAATTTGACTTAAAAGTTATAGAACGTTTTGTATATTTACTGTATTTGAAAGTTACACTTGCATTTAAACAAGGATGATACTCAAAGCCATGTGAACTTTGGTAAAAGACCTCAATAATCTCATCTGTCCTAAGAAGTAGTTAGTCCATCTTGGTGATTCTTCCTACTGTTCTGGAAAAGCCTTAAACTGTCTACAGAAGGAAATGAAGCTGCAGGTTGCTTATGAAAGTTCAACCAAAACAGCCTCACCTTTATCATGCTATTACTTTGTACAACAATTTATTCATTCCTGTATATATGAATTCATTAATTCAGTAAAGGTTTCATGCTACTCAATGTTATCTATTCTAGATATAGGACAAAAAAAAACAGATAAAAACTCTTCCTTCATTGAGCTTACATCCTAGCAGAAAGTAAAACAACAATCGAAATGTATGTTCCGGTATATGGTGAAGCATTCTGGAGGAAAAAATGAAGCAGGAATGGGAGATGAGGACTACTGAACTTCTATTCTGGATGGGAACCAGCTTGATATTGCAGATGAAGTAGAGTTTACTGTGGTACCTGATGTGCTCTCTACCCAAAGAAATCATGCTATTAGGATTAAAAAGCTTCCCAAAGGCACGGTTTCATTCCATTCTCATTCAGAACATCATCTTCTGGGCACTGTAGAAAAAGAAGCCACTTTTCCAATCCTAAAACCACTAGTCCCAATAAAGCCAAGGAGAAGGAGGCTGAGGATGGCGTTATTGCTTATGATGATTGTGGAGTGAAACTGACTATCGCTTTTCAAGCCAAGGATGTGAAAGGAACTACTTCTCCTCAGAGAGGAGATAAGGTTGAATTTAGTATTAGTGGCAAACATAGGCCTGGGCAGCAGATTGCAACTTGTGTATGACTTTTAGGTCGTAATTCCAACTCAAAGAGGCTCTTGAGTTATATGGAAACTCTGAAAGATAATTTTGGATTTGTTCCAACAGCCACTCACGATAAGAAAATCCTTTTCCGTTACCGTGAATGATCTGGTGATGTTCATAGCCTGGAACTGGGGGACATGGTCCAATACAGCTTGTGCAAAGGCAAAGGCAACAAAGTCGGTGCTGCAAAAGCAAACAAAACTCACTCCGTGAACGGTGTTACTGAGGGCACTGACCCCACCATCTACCCTGGTGAAGTCATCCACCCTCTGAGGAGTGCTGATCCAGCATAGACTGAGCGTCAAGGATTGATTGAGACTGTGGACGAGGGGGCTACGAAAGGTGAGGCGTATCCATTGGGCATAGTTGGGGTGGCCAACAAAGGAGGCTGGCTACAGAAAGGGGAGAGAGTTAAGTTCCAGATGTGTGTCCTGGGCCAGAATGCACAGACTATGGCCTACAACATCACACCCCCCGCGTAGGGCCACAGTGGAGTGTGTGAATGATCAGTTAGGCTTCATTAACTAGGAAGTAGAAGATAGCAAGAAGCACTTTTTCCATGTGAAAGAAGTTCGGGATGGCATCGGGCTACAGGCAGGAGACGAGGTGGAGTTCTCAGTGATTCTTAGCCAGCGCACTGGCAAGTGCAGTGCCTGCAATGTGTGGCGAGTCTGCAGGGGTCCCAAGGCTGTCGCGCCCCTGGACCTGATTGGTTGGTGAATCACTTAAAGAACATGATCCTGGACAATGCCAGAGCTCCTTGCCTAATGGTTCTTCATCAGCCAAGGGGATCAGATAACTCAATGGAATTTGGTGCAGAAACAAAGATCTGTCAGGCTGGTGTCATTGACTAACCATGTCCACAAAACACATCCTTAATCCACTCATGATCAAGCTGGTGGGATTCTGGTGAACAGTTCTGAATATCTCCCTCTTCATCCCTCCCAAAACCTGGAAAATTTATTCTATCGAACTATTACACCAGTTTTAACACCTTCCTCATGTTATGTTTAAAAAAATAAATAAATTTAAGAAACCATTTGAAAATTATGCACAGTTGCAGCCTGGAGAACTTAAGGTGGCATCTTGTAGTATCAGTTTAGGAGCTTTATTGGGTGCATTTAACACAACTGGTAATTGCAAAATCCATTTCACTTGTAAAAGTGAAACACGGACTGTTACCTTGTTGGCCCGATGAAATTCTGCACTTGGTGATTTAGTATATAGCCTACCTTCATTACTCCTGGTGAGATGTTCTGCCTTAGCAGTCAGCTGCATGTTTTTCCTTTTCTTGCCTATTCATTATGCTTTAATTCTGAGGACTATAAGAGGGTAGACTATAATACATTTTAAAAGTTACAAAAATTTGTATAGGCAAACCATTTTCTTATGTTGATGGTCAAATGTTAAAATGTTATTTGTCATATCATTTATAATCTTGTCACAATATACTTACAGTATGGTAATATTTCAGTGAAAATTATCTTCCAGAGTAGTTTTTTCTCCCTGAGATGGGGGTAATAACTTTACAATTAGTATGTATGGTGCAGAATTTCATGCAAATGAAGTGTGCCAGGAGTGTGATAATTTAATCGTACTTAAAAGTAAAAAGACAAGTACACAGATTTGCTGCTGCTTAGATCACTGAAGCTTTAGGGCCTAGTTTCTTTTACTGATTTAAAGACAAAACAAAAAAATAAAAAAATGTTCTGCATGAGAAAAAACCAAAAAGGACTGCTGAGGTTAAGATAGGTTGGAATTGTAAACAGTTGCTTGTGGAAGGCTTAAATAAGAGTGTGCCCTTTGAACAACTACCTTTAACTGCTGCTGGAGGGATTCACACCCATGCTGGGCCGAAGCATTGTGAGGGGTGAAAACTGCAAATGTAATGGCCTTGATGTGGGAGCGCGCCGGGTACACGCAGGAGCAGGGAGTGCGCCGGGTACACGCAGGAGCAGGGAGCAGGACACTTTGATGGGAACAGATGAAATAAAGGGAAATAGGCAGTTGGACTTCAGAGGACTCTACATTAGAAGCAAAAGGGTTACTTTTAAATAACGATTGAAAACTGTCCCTTTAAATTCCTTGCAAGACCCTGAAAAGCATTAAAATATAAGGGTCTTGCTGATATGAGATGTTCAGTGAGCCTTGATTCAGAAAATGTTTTATAGTAATAAAAGGTTTTATTGCTCTTCAGAAGTTATATATGTCTTAAGAATTAGTTCTTGAGGCTTTCCTGTAAACCCAACTATCTTACTTATTTTTGGAGAAAATAATATGAATTACCAAGGCCTGGCACATCATATGACTTTGCAGGTCTATTATATCCACGGTGATTCATTTGTTTTACAAAACCAAATATGTACTATTTGATATTTTCAGTCATTGTCTACTTCTAATTATTGCAGATAAAATGGCTAAATAATGTGACAGTGTGGGTAGAGCCAACGCTAGAGAATGTCTTGAAAATACTAACATGGAAATTTCTCTTAGTTATCACACATTTGAATAGCCATGTTCTGAGTCATCTTCTATTTTTCCAAAGTGAACAGAGCTGTTTATCTCAGTTTGAAGTTGGAAGCACAGGGTGACCTTTGAGGAGAAACTCTCAGGTGGTAGGCGTAATCTCAGACTTTTACTTTTTGATTAAATTTTATGCACTTACTGAAAGCATTAATGAATTATGAGTTTTTAAAACACAGAGAGTTTTTGACAACCATTTTATATAGTGTAAGTTTCTTAGATAAATAGTTTAGCTAGATTCTTTCTCCATTCCTTACATCTGAGACAGGAAGGAAAAGGGCTATGTGAATTTTTAGTTCAACTAAAATAGCTATGCAGGTCCTTTTTGTACCCAGACACTGAGTATTCTGCAGCCTGAAGTAAGAACCTAATGTTTACTGTAGACTGAACATTTTTGCCCTTCTAAACTCTAGTGATGTATCTTTATTATCTAGCATTATTGAGGATGTGAGTTGCTGAATTGTATTTGATGACCCACATTACTATTAAAATTGAGATTAAGCAACAAAATTCAATGGATTATTTCTTAAGAAAACAGATATCCATGTGTCCTCTAGTCCATGTCTGGAGTAATCTTAGAAATAATTTAATCTACAGACCTTGTGATCTAGAAATAAAACAGTATTACCTGACATATGTGTTATTTTTGTACCTCTTTAAATGATTACATATTGCTAGACTTAATATAAATCGTACTTAGTCCTGTATGTCAATCTTTGCCATTAGCTTATTATTAGCCTAGGCCCATCCTCTGTCCCTTAATACTTAGTATTCTGCCTTCTGTCATTTCATGGCCTATTGGTTTTTATCTCACTGGCAGCAAGTAATTTTTACTACTCTTTTCCTCTTGCAGATTGTTTCTTCACTTTATGCAGGTTGAGCAGAGTATCCCTGTCTTGGTTACTTTTCTTTCTTTGCTGAGACAAAATACCTTGTGTCCAAAATTAAGGAAGGAAAGGTTTATTTAGTTTGTGGAGTCCACGTTTGGCTGGCTCCAAGGCAGAGTGGCACATGGCAGATGGCAACAACTCATGGCAGCGGAAGACAGCAAAAGCAACAAGAGCAAAAAGAAAGAGCAGGATCTTTCCCTCTCTTATACTGTATATAAACTACCCACCCAGGGTGGATGTAGCTCTCACACCCATAAATCAATCATAAACTCTAGAAGCCCACCCCAAGACTGCATGAGGCTCTGGGGAGACATGCAGACAAAACCGTAACAATCGTTATCCAAAATACCTGAGACCAGAAGTGTTTCTGATCACAACTTTTTATTTTTGAAAGAGAGAAATCTGGAAGATGAGATCCTTGTCTAAACACAAAATTTGTTTTGTGTTTAATGTGTATCTTATAAGTGTCTTGTAAGCTTAAGTTTGTGAGAGGGTGCAAATTCTGTAGTGAACAATTCCCTTTCATCACTTATTTCTCACTCACAAATATTTATGGCATGTCCAGTGTATTTGCAAAATATTGCTCACATGCATGTTCACTAATGGAGGACAGGGGAAGTGTGAAGATTTGTTACATACTCTTGAACTGCACACAGTTATGTTTTTAGAAAAGTAGAGTGCACAAAACATTCTGATAAGTGGTGGTAAGAAACAAGTATCTCCTGTCACCAGAACCATCTTTGGTAAAATCTAATCATCAGTGGGGAAATATTTTTTGGTCAATCAAGAGAAAAAAAAAGATCCTGTTCTTAAAGGCATTCATCCTTGACCAGGCTTTGTTGTCATATATTGATAATTGAAGATTTAACACAAGGCAAAAGGTCCCTGCCCAGGCCTTGAGGGTGGGGTCCTGAGTTCTAATCACAATACAGAAACTTGTCTTTTGTACCAAGTCATTGCTTTGAGAATACTGTCTTGCTTAATGAATTCTACACTTAAAATGCAGTTTTTATCATGTTCCAGGTAGCATGAAATATTTTTCTCCAGGCTAAGCACTATTCACTTTACCTCTTTCAGTGAGAAGACTCATCAGGATGCTTTGATGCATGACTAAACTGTGTGATAAATATCAGTGGAATACCATGTATTCTCAATTATAATAAAAGTCATGGTGAAGCAGATACAGCTGGAAATCATCTTTCTCTAAAGAATCCAGTAAAAGTGGAGCCCATCTCAATTCCTGAGGTTTTGAAAACCAAATCCTCTCTCCACTGCATTATTTTTTGAAGCTTATATCCTCATGTTTATTTCTGACTCTGTGCTTTTGCTTATGCTGCATTGTTTCAGTTTAGAAATGGTTCCCTCATCTCGGGTGCACTGTACCTGGCACAAGCAGATAGCGTATATGGCCCAAGAAAGTTAATTTTCTTGAGGGAGCTATGTTTGAGGGCAGCAAACTTTATTACAATTTTTGTTTAAATCAAAACCTCATCACTCCAAAAGGCATTAAATGATTTTTGTGCATCTTTGATAAGTGGGTAAACAGTGAGTCATTGCTTGTATGACCTTGAGAAAGTTACTTCATGCTCCTGGGTTTCAGTTTCTTATAAGTAAAATTAAAATGGTAATAGCACCTATGTAGTAGGGTTATTTTGAGGGAAATTATATTCACTAATTTATATATATTATTTAGAACTTTCTAATATATGGACAGTATTCAATAAAGTTGCAAATTGAGATATAGTTAAAGGCTGTTGACCATTTCCAAACCCAAGCTTGCATGATTCTGTGTCCCTTTCTCTGCCTTCAGCAGCCTGCTCTATTTCCTTGCCAAATTCCTATTTTAGTATTTTATTATTTTGCTTAATGTAGAGCTGTCCTACCATTATCTGTGGCCTTAACAATATGTGATCAATAGCATTTGGAGCTATGGTTCTAAATAGCTTCTCAGGGCATTTTCCTAAACTAATACACATTGCTCTCTGAAAGGGATTCTGGAAATAATGAATACGTACAATATAGTATATGCAAACAAAGACACATATATGTTCCTGGGAGTTATAATACATAAGTCTATTATTTCCAGAATTCTGTGCATGGTACATATACATCACCTAGACCAGTATTTCGACCTATATTAGCTGGACACTTTTGAAGGTGATATACCAATGAGTCAAAACACTCTTGAGACAGACTGACTTCTCCTCAGGGTTACTCACTGTAAGTACAGATTATGAACCCTCACTAGGCTTTGTCTGGCTCCCAAAGCCTGAGTTTCTTCTACTACATTTTGTCGGCGTGATCTTATGTAATCTTCTCAGCGCTTCAATGCGGTACAGCAATTATTATCGCTTTCTACAACTGAAGAGGCAGATAGAAGGGCGAGCTGGCCGCGCTCAGCTCACACACGCAGCAACACGGCCTGTCAGATAGAAGGGCGAGCCGGCCGCGCTCAGCTCACACACGCAGCAACACGGCCTGTCAGATAGAAGGGCGAGCCGGCCGCGCTCAGCTCACACAGGCAGCAACACGGCCTATCAGAGCCTGGGGCCCAGATTTTCTGAGGGTCTGCTTTTTAATAATCATGTTCTGATAATTCCCATCCCAAGAAAGAACTTAGAAAGCCCAAAGATCCAGCCTAACATACAGTTGGGATTGTTTGTTCTGCACAAATGCCACTGTCTGCCACTTAGAGCTGCAGTTTAAAACAATTAGCAAAAACAGTCTCATAGCAACCTGCGGGCATGTTTTTTTTTTTTTTTTTGCGGTACTGGGGGTCAAACTCAGGACCCTGCGCTTGCTAGGCAAGCGCTTATTCCACTGAGCTATATCCCCAGCCCCTCTGTGGCCATGTTAGCAGTTCATGAAATACAAGAGTGAAAAAGGCATTGGCCTCCCTGTTGATTCATCAGATGTAAATGAAGGTTACTGTCAACCTTCAGTAACCTTCAGTACTGAGAAGACACTTATTTTTAGAGCTCTTCTCTACAATACTATTAATGTAAGAACAATCATAACTAGACAGGCAGTCTTAAAAAATCACAGTTAAAGACGGAACTTAATATTTTCAAGCACAAGATAAAAACTCCAGTCTCTGTCTCTCTGTCTCTCTCTGTCTCTGTCTGTCTCTGTCTGTCTGTCTGTCTCTCTCTCTCTCTCCTGTGTGTGTGTGTGTGTGTGTGTGTGCGCGCGCGCGCAGCTTCTCTTGCCTGCACACCCTCCCACCTTATGCAGCTGGCGACTTGCAGCCTTTTGAAGTGGGGCAGTATGTGAGGATTGCTAGTTAGCATTCTTGGCTGGAGTCTGGCCTCACACAGAGGCGACCCTGTGATGCAGGAAACACCATTTAAAGCCCCCGCAAAGTGGCTCCGGGACCACAATTTTATTAAGCTTTGAGGATGAGAGTTGTGATCCTGCATTCCTGATGCGGAGCCACCTGGGGCTCCGAGAGCTCCACCCTGGTGTTCCAGAGGAAAATACTGCTGCACGCTCTCTGCCGGATCTGACAGCGACACAGCTTCCCCATGCTCCGCCTGGGAGGTAGTGCGACATTTCTAAATTGCCTGAGAAGAGTGTCCATCTGCTGGGGTGCCTGGCTTTTTGGAACTGACCGGGAGGGGCTTGGCTTTTCCTATGAGTAACGAGATTTCCTATTTTGTAACTTGAAATCGCCGCTTAATTCAAAATAAAAGTAACACACACTCAGTTTTGTAGGCAGTGGGAAAATCCGTGTGACGACGTTTGGTCTAGAAATCCCTGATAAAGACTCCACTGGGGCGGACGGGGGGGTGCGGTTTCTTTTCTCTGATTCCGGGCGGTCGACTCAAGGATCTGCCTTTGAAAGGACGTGCGGGAGTGGAGAAGAAAGGGGCGCTCGGAGAGCGGAAACGCGGGCTCCGGCTGGGGTCCCGAGAGCTGCTCCACACGCTGCGGAGCGTAATTCGCACCCGGGCCGCGACCTCAAGCCCTCCGCCGCTGCCCTTTGACCCCAGAGCTCCCGGCACCCCGCTCCCGACCGGAGACAGTCTTTACAGGGCAGGAAGGCTGAAATACCACCGCGGAGGAACAACCTCTGAGAAGGGAGCCACGGAGGGGGCGCCTGGGCGCCTCGGGAGAGCGGTCTGCCTGTCTGAACCACTGACCGGGTGAGAGGCGGCGGGCAGCGAAGCCAGATCACCGGGCAGCGCTACGGGAAGCGTCAATCCTGCACCCTCCGGGCGCCCGGTGCCGTGAACAATCCTTATTGGCTGCCGGGCAGCAGGGGCGGAGCCTCGCAGAAGCCCCGCCCCAGCCCCAGGCGCCGAGCCGCGCGTCCCGCCAGGGCCCGGAAGCAGCTGCGTCCCGGACTCGGTCCTGCAGCGCCTCTCGGCTGCGGCTCGCGCTCCAGCCACCTGCGCGGCGCGCGAGGCGGGGGCGGAGGCAGCGGACAGGCGGCCGAGGAGCCGCGGCTCGCATACGCTCCAGTCCTGCCCTCGGAGCGGCCGGCAGAGCGCCGCCGCCAGCTGAGGAGACGCGGCCGCCGCCCCGTCCCGCCGCCCCGTCCGGCCGCCGGGGAGAAGGAGAGGACGCCGCCGCGCCCTGCGTGTCCGCGGGGAGCGCGTTCCCCGTCCCGCCGGGAGGCGACAGTTGCGGCGGCGGGAAGGAAGTTGCGGGCGCGGCGCGGGGCGCAGCCCACCCGGGCGCCGCCGTCGGAGGAGGAGCCGCTGCCCGCCCGCCGGCGCGTGGCCGAGCCGCCCGCGGAGGAGGCGGCGGAGGACGGAGCATGGCCCCCGCGGTGAGCCCGCGCCGCCGCCTGCTGTGCTGGCTGCTGCTGTCGGCCGCGGCGCTCCGGCCAGGTGAGGGCTGCGGGCGGCGGGCGGCGGGGCGGGGCGGCGGGCGACGGGCGCGGGCCGCGGCCGGGTCTGTCCAGCCGGTCCCCGCCCGCCGGTCCCTCGGTGCAGCTCGCGGCGGGCAGGAGCGCGGCGCCCGAGCGCTCCCGACGGAGCCGGGTAACTCCGGCAGGGTGGGCGCCCGCGGCGGAGGGGCAGATCCGCAGTCCCCGCGTGGGAGCCCCGCGCCGCGCGGCCCCTGGTCCGGGTGCCGCCGAGTCTGGGGCCTCGCAGGGTGCGTGGGTTTGCGGGACCTGCGGCGGAGCTCGGCCCTCAGCTCCACGCGGAACCTTAGAAAGGGCGACGGCGCGCAGAGCCCTCCGCACCTAGCGCATCCCGGGGAGTCCGCTCCCTCGCGGCCGCCCCGGCCTGCCCCGCCCGGCGCGGCCCCGGCGTCCCGACCTGCGTGCTCGCGGGCGCCGCGCAGGTTCCTCGCCCGCGGGGCTGAGGCTGTCCCTTTGAAGTTTGGCTGCCGTCGTCCCTGCGTGCGGAGTTGCTAGTGAAACTACTTGCTGCTGGGTTGACTTCTCTTCGTTCTTTCCCTTTCCTTTTGCTTTTCTCAAAGAAATGGGAAAACTCGCCTCCCCCGCGTTTTCATTGCTGCGCACCCCTTCCGTGCGTGGCCCCGGCGGAGAGGTCTGGAAGCCTCCGAGTCTCCCCAGAAGAGGGCAAAGCAGCCCTGGCCCCAGGGGCAGGGGAGATCGCGCTTTCCTGAGCTGTCGCGGCTGCTTGCTCAGTGTGTGCGCGTGTGTTCGGGGAGGAGGCGCCCCACCACCACCACCCCGGTCTGAGTGTTAAAGTTGTGTTTCTGGGGGAGGCGCTGAGCTCACCTGCTGCTCTGAGGCCCAGAGGCTTCCGGACAGGACCTCGGGCCCCGGGGCGGGGACCGTGAAACCCGCTGACCCAGACTGGGAACAGGTGGGCGGGGCGGACCCCCGGGGAGGTGGGCAGCGGACCCCTGGTTCTGGCCCGCTGTGGGTTTCACTTTCTCACCGTCGCGTCGGTGGCGAGCGAAAGGGCACTGCCAGGCCCGCGTGGGAGTCCGCGGGGCGGGCGAGAGTGCGGTGATGTGAAGCGTGACCACCCGCCGCCCGGCGTGGTGCGCGTAACCCTTGCGGGACCCGGGATCCCACCCTTCCCGCGCGCACACGCCGGGTTTCCTCCTCGGGCTTGAACAGGAACGTATTTTTCATTTGGCCACGTCCGAAAACAGGTCTGCCCCCCCCCCCCCGCACATGTCACTGCCGAGAGAGCGCAGGTTCTGCTTTGAGACCTGTGTCGTGGTGCTTCGCGCGTGAGATTCGGCATCCTGCGCGGGCACCGCAGCTCCCCGGGGCGGCCGCAGGCCAGAGCCCCGGCTTCGCGGTTTCCCTGAATTACTGGCCTGCCAAAGTACAAACTTCCCGGTGCAGGTCCGAGCGTTTTGGAAGGAAAGATGATGGCGCGAGAGGCAGCCCTGCAGGAGCAAGGCTTGGGTGGCAAACGCGCTTCCTTCCGAGTGTTCTGCACAGGGAGGCGGCTTGGGGGTGCCTCGCCCACGGGGTCTTTATCCAGAAGCGGACTTTCCCTGCTGCCTCCCTTCATTTCTAGAAGATCTTTAATAGTGTATGTCCAGTACTAGAGGACCAAAACGCGAATTTGTGAAACTGTTCCTGCGGGTCTTTTAGCCTGTAACCCCTGCAGGAGTCATTGATACGTTTTAGCTGTGCCATGCTGCCTGTTTTGAAGGGAGGGATATATATACAAACTACTAAAACTGAATTCAAAGATAAAGGCAATATGTGCGCTCAGCATCCGAGGTAGCAAAAAAAAAAAAAAAAAAAAAAAAAAAACATTATTCTTGTAGAAAGAGCGTCAGCCTGTGGTGACATTTTGTATTGCTTAAAAAAAAAAAAAAGGCTTTGACTATTTAGAAGGAGGTGGGGCTTTCTTTACGTTAACTCTTTGTTCACTGAGATCCTCTGTGTGTCACTGTCCCTGGGATTTTTCATAAGGACTCACTGAGGCAAGGTTCTTTCCGTGCTGTAAGCATACAGCAAACTGGTTTTAGTGGTGTTTTCTTTGGAACAAAACAATGTAACTCATCAGGCTTTGGGGTACATATCAATGCAAATAATGTCCTTTTTCGACTACTTATGTGGTCTTTCAATTTATGTATTTAAAAACTGCAAACTTCCTAGTAGTCTATATATTGTTTTTCTTTGACTTATTTAATCCAGTGGCGACTTATTTAATGGAATGTTATTTGCAGTAAATTGCTTTTCTTAGACCTGGCTCAGATTTAAGAGACACTTGAATAAGTCATTTAACCTTTTTTGGGCTTCGGCTTTCTCCTGTGTAAAATAAAATGTGGACTAAGAAACCTTTCTGAGATTTCTTACAATTCAAACACTCTCTGTTTCTAATGTCTTTCAGTAAAGGTCCTAATTTGGTCAGGCAGCATTATTTTCCGAAAGTATGTTTCTAATACTCTCATTCTGGTTAAAATTCATATAAACTGTATTGTTAGAAAACTGCTGATGGAACCCAATTGCTGATCTTTTTCTACTTTCATAAATTCAATATAACATTTTATACTTACTGTTCCAAGCCTGAATGGGGCTACTTAAACAAAAATTAAGGACTATGGAGAGGAATTGGTCTCCCACTTTCCTGGAAAAGAGATTTCAAAACTAGAAAGGTTTTGAAAGTTCTTCTTGTGTCACCCATCCACGCTGAAAGTCTGTCGCACTCCCCGCCCTTTCTTTTTTTTGCACTACATAAATAGATTGTAGAATAATGTGCAAGTTATGGTTGGTGCTAAAGTGTTCATCTGACAAAGGCTTCTGTGCACATCCTACAGTTCTTCTTGTAATATAGAAGAAATAGAAAATGCTGAAACTTTCCTTTAGTTGCATTATGTATGTATATATGTATTTTCGGTACTGGGAATCGGACTCAGGACCTTGTGCTTGCCAGGCAGGTGCTGTGCTGCTGAGCCATCTCCCTGGCTTCCCTTAGTTTTAAAACCTATAGAAATCCAAACAATTTCACATTACTGGATTCCAGACTTTTGGGAAAATGCAAGTTAGCCTATTTTTTGTAATAGAAAGTCAAATGAGAATGCATGTCTACTCTTGGAAAGTCAATAGAATTTAATAGTCTTAAATATTGTAAAAGTATTAAAGAAGTATAAAGATGCTAGTATTCATGTGTTCAGTTCTTAGCTATGCCATATATGTATATAATATATATTTTAGTGATGCCATATATATATATATATATATGTTGTTTCTGTGCCTCTTTTTATTTCTCATCTGTAAATTAATTTTTGTATGATATGTGTGGTTCTGATTGTAATAAAATTAGTAGTCCCCTTGATCAGAATTTTGAAATTTTTAGCAGCAAAATACGTTCTATTGATTTTTATTATATTGCGTATGGAATACCCTTTAATTTATTCCAGTTAATTACCCCTTTGACCATTTTACTAAAAGCATGCAAAATATCTTTTCTTTAACTTTCCTCTTTTCTTTTCCTTCCTCAAATGTTCATGCCATTAAATCTGGAAATTTGTAAAACTGAGCACCACCTGAGCTACTGGTATTGTCTGTGTATAATAGCAACAGTTTTTCCAGGTAACATTTAAAATCTCTTATAGTCCCATATTCTCAGACACACCTCTGCCTGTCCTGGCACAAAACTCCAGCAAGAGTTGTAGCTCCCTGAAGGTATTGATTCAAGTAGACACATGGGATTTCTATCCTGCATATGCAGGGGAGCCACGTTGGTGCAACTGTGATAAAAGTGTCTCTGTGCATCTAGAAACTTGAAATCTGTTCTTCTCAAAGTGTTGATTTTATTGTTTATTGTTCAGTTTTCACAGAGGCCTGTCTTATTTCTGGCACACAGATGTATGTGACTCATTAAAAATGAGCTAATTGGAATGTTTTGTTAGGATGTATGCGTGATAGATTTATTTTTGATTATTACTTTTGGATTTAAGCTCATTTTACTTTCAGTAAAAAATAAAAAAAGAACACCAAATGGCCATTTATACTTCAAATCATTTTTAAAATATAGAACACAATTTTCCCTTTCCTATGTATAACAGAGTCAAAATTTAAATACATATTCTCTATATAAGAAGAAAATGTTGTATGTTATTTAGCAATGTTAGCTACTGTAGTTATTATACTATCTTTGCAGCTTATCAAGTGTTATCATCTATTTTTGGGTACAGATACTTTCATTCAGCTAAATTCTCCATTCAAATGACAAAATTCATATTTATTTTTTTCTTCTATTATCCTTTCCTGTTATTGAGTAGCATATGTAGTACATTTCAGAGAGAACTGGTTCCAAATGTGCTATGGTGTCAGTAACTGTTCATTACCTTGTTATCACAGCCCATTATTCTAGTGTAGGTTCCAACTCTGAAATTAGTTTTTAATGTTTCCTCCTATGTATTTAGTCCATTGTCAATTACTCACTCCATTGAAGGGAAAATCAGAGTTGTGCACAGTCCAAAACAGCTCCTGATCGAAGGACGACCCAACTTAACAGTGTTGGGATATTTAATGAAAATACCTGTATCTAATCTTCGAAGAATTCATAGCATTTCAACATAATGAAACTAAACTTGGGGGGTAAATTAATCAGAAATTAGCTCCCTAGCTTCTCTGGCTTCTCTCTTTCTCTTCCTCCCTCCAACCCTCTTCATGGTACCCCATGAACCATGCAAAATCCTGGCCAAAGTAAGGCTGTAAACATCCCCGAGGTGAAATTTAGCATTTGTGATCTTTACAAGCTGTATCTTGGAGTCTTGTATTCTCGAGGAAAGCATTCTGTGACCATGGCACTTGGTATAGTCTTCTGATTTTGTCCAACCACATTCCCATCAGAAAACATTTATTTATCTCTGTAAAGTCAGACTTTCAATTAAAAATATTTTATGCTTACTTAATGACCATTTTCTTAAACAAGTTTATTTCATTACTGTACATGAGTGCCTGTGGGGGAATAAGGAACCAATACTCTTGATGTAAACTGGCCAGGCAGGTTTACGCCCCGAAGCTTACCCCTGTTCTTGCTTTCAGAGAAAGAGAAATTGCTACTTATCGTGGAGCTTGAGGTCACTGCTGAACACTGCAAACCAGTAACTTCAAATCCATAAATGGCAATGAAAATTGAACATTGAATTAAAAGTACTTCTTTTCTAATTACTTTACCTTATTATGATGATGTCAGTAGAGAAGTTAACTAAATTTGTAGATAAGATTTCAAGCAGTACTCCATTACTTTTTTGGGCTAAATATCAAAGTTACACTCACCACCAAAGTGTGCGTGTACACACACACACACTGAGTTACACACCCAGACTGAGGTAAAGACAGTTTTATTCTTTTCATCTGCTGTGCATAGTTTTAGAGCTTCTGAGTTATCTTGTTTGCACTGTAAATGAAGAAAAGCTCTTGCTGCCTTTAACCTAAAATGAGTATTCTAATATTATAATGAGTAAAGTAGGTCCTGACTTTTCTGTTTCCTAGTACTAGCCTTTGCTATAACTTTGGCCAAGTTGTATTATGATGTTGGTTACTTTGTTTTTCAGTTGAGCTTGAATTTTTGCAATATCCAATTTTGTTTTCATCTGTATTTCCTTTAGTCCAGAAAGACTTCACACCTATAAACTGCTTTCTGCCTCCTTCCTTCCTTCCTTCCTTCCTTCCTTCCTTCCTTCCTTCTTTCCTGACTTCCTATTTTTTGAAGTTTTTGTTTTTTCATTACTGGACACTGAACTCAGAGCTTTCACAATGAGCTATATCCATAACCCTTTTTTAAACTTTTAATTCTGAGACAGGGTCTTTCCCAGGCTGAGCTTGGATGCTGGTCCTCCTGCTTCAGCTTCCCAGAGTGCTAGGATTAAAGGTCTTGTTTGTGATCTAATCGTGTACGAGACAGGCTGGGGGAACACAGTGAGTTCCAGAACAGCCGGATCTACATGCGAAGATCGAGCACATCCTGAACTATATAGTACTGGCCTTGATCTCACTCTGTAGCCCAAGCTGGCCTTGAAAGCAAGGAAATTTTGCTGCCTTCGTCTCTCCTGTGCTGAGATTACAGACATGTGCCACTCAACCTGAAAAAAAATTTTCAAAGGATAAAATATGTGATCTACAGATACCAACTCCCCATAATAATACAGTCATTATGTAGTGAAAATAATACTATGAAAAATAACTTTGACAATTTACAAAAAACTTTTTTTTTTCTAGAACTAATGCATATATAGAGACCTAAGTGCCTCCATGAGGCAACACCTGTCATTCATGGGTTGCCAGAAGGTTTTCCCAGAGAACTCAGGAGTAAGAGTGCAGTATTGTCCCATAAGAACTGAACTGGAAAACAAATCCCTGTAAATGAACAGATATGTGCAACATTGTGTGACTGACAAGAAGGATGCATTGGCCAGCAAGACGTGATTATATCTTGATAGTGTGTTAGTTAAAAGTGCATACTAGTAAAGGGCTTATGCTGAGGGTGGAGAAGGCTTGGATCCTGTCTGGAAAACATCTCAGAAGAAAAGTGATTGACCACATGAAGTTATTGAAAGTATTTAAGCATCCAGACATTTTCCTCCTGTGGTGAAAGTGGCCTTGTGACTAGAAGACATGACTCTGAGCAGGTACAGCTTGTTTAGAGATAGCACTCCTTATAAGGCCTGATGTTCTAAGTAGTCGCATAATAGAATGAATTTTCCCATGCTGCAATTTCATGGTCACTAAGAAATCTTCTAATTATCATGCAACTTTTTATACAGCTAATTTGTAGGGAGAGGATGCACAGGCTGAGAGATTGTGCACATTGTATTCCCTTGGCAGTAATTGCTCTAATGTAAACCAGTAAGCTGGTTTATGAGTTTGGTTACTGAGATTTCATCCTTGCAAAATGGAAAAACTTTGTAAACATCCAAAACACTTCTAAGCTTTTAAGGATAGAGGCTATACAGTGAACTATAGCAAATTCATCTTGTGAACCCTCTTTTGAGGTATAATCAACCTGCCATTCCCCAGGTGACATCTCTTGAGACCTATTGTGGACATTTATTTTTAATTATCTTTTGGCGCTAGCTGCCTTCATGAGCACATTATTAATAGGATGCCCAAGTTTCCCCGTGTATCCAAGACAAGATGGCCCTAAGTGTAAGCCTGATATTCTGGGACAAGTATTAGTAGCATCGTCTTGTCTTCAGAACGCAGTGTGGATGGCAAATTACACAGTCACCAGATGCTATAGCTAGAATGTTGAATATTCCCTTAGAGGATTGTGTGTTGAAGACTTGGACGCCAGGGTGACACTCTGGAGAGGTGATGGAACCTTTGAGAGGCAGGGCCTACTGGAGGGTCCTCAGATCCTTGAGAGCATGGAACCAAAGGTGGTGACCTCAGGCCCTTCCTCTTCCTCTTTGCTCCCTGGCTTGTGATGTAAATAGTTTTGTTCTGCCTTGTGCTCCTGTCATATGTGCTGCTCTAAATCAGTGGCATAAATTGGTCCTGGACATGAACCTCTGAAACTGTAAGCCAAACCAAGCCTTTGTTCTTTATAAGTCAATAAGCTCAGGTATTTTGCTGCAATGATGGAAAGCTGAATAACAGACCATAATTATTATTAACTTGCCTATCTCTATGTCTTTCTTGGACTGCTTAACTAGAAGAAGGTCATTCCTCATCCTGACAAAGTGAGCTTTTCTAACCTACTAAAATTCGAATACCATATGTCACTAAGAGGTTATGTGCCTATTTCCTGTCAAGGATATGAGAGATGCGATTATGGCCTGGAGCATATTGAAGCAGGATGGTTCTCCCTGCTAGATCCATAGGCCAAACATATGACCTACCTGAGATGCTCAAGGAGTGTCCAACAAAATGCTACACTATTCAAATCTTTACCTCTCATGGATGGAAATTATGCAAAGTATAGTGTGTGCAGGGAGGGGAGAGAGGCAGCAAGAGAGAGAGATAGAGACAGACAGACAGACAGTGGGAGACAGATGGAGACTAGGGGGAGAGGGGAAAGTGAGGTAGAGGGACGCAGAGCCAAGTTCTGGCATGGAAACAGAATTCACCCAAGTCGCGAAGACAGGAGAAGTGTTTGAAGTTCACCCGAGAGCTGTGCTTAGCTATGAGCTTATTTACAATTGGTTTATTCCAGTCTGAGCCTGAAATACTTTCACAGTAAGTTGTACAACTCGCATTCTGTTTTTCTCGGTGAGGTTTCTCAGTAACCCCACTACCAGTTTGAACCTAAGCAAAAATACAGAGGTGGCTATAAATGTGGTGGAAGTTCCCAAGCACTTTTGTACATGGAAGCTGTGGCTGTATCAGTCTGAAAGAGTGACATGACCTGGGTTACCTAACAGTATGTCCAGAACTGTTGCTGCTAAGATCAACCATCCTAACAAATTAAGTTTCCATGTGTTATTAGGTTTATCTGTATCAGAAAACTCCCAAAAGGAAGGGCCCTAAAGAAAGTTGCCAGAACGTTAAGCACAAAGGTAAAGGATCCCACACTTTTTGTTCTCATTAATAGGACAGAATAAAGGGAGAAGTTTTGGCTTCTGAAACTAAAACTGTTGTCATCCTACACCAGAGAATTTTCTGTAGTGGTTAGGAAGTTTCTGGGTATGGGTTCATCTAAGTCTAATCTAATCATAAGTTTAAGCTGCCATTGCTAAATCTTTGCAACTGTTGTTATGTAATAAAGGAATACACAATATAGTAGCTATTTACTTAGTTCATTATTCTTCAGGTTAGCAATCAAATCTGGACTCGACTGGGTTTTTCTTTTCCTGGTCTTAAGTGAACTTTTACATTCTACTGCAGTCTGTAGCAGGTCAGTCTAGGCGACTATGCTTCTGGGGAAAGGCTGGCCGCTGTTCAGGAAAATGAATTCTCTTTGGTCTTTCACCATTGATAAAAGCAGCGTTCTGAGAAAAAAAGACAGACATGCAAGTTTTCTTGAGGCTTAGCTTCGGAGCTAGTGACCTCTACCTGTGCTTCATTCTGTTGGTGAGTTTCCCAACTCAAATTGGAAAAGCAGAGAATCACCTCTGCTTGTTAAATAAAGTATTTAAACAATCCCTTTGTTGAAGATGTGACTGCAGACCAGACGGGGAGAACTTGGACTCTGCTTGCCTTCAGGCTCCTACTCAGAATAGAGGATGTGACACCTGCCGGGATACTTAAAGATGCTTACCGCCTTAGCCGCACGTTTACGATTACACCCTCTTTTTCGAGATCCTCATGCAAAAAGTACAGGTTCACTGGGAATATCCAAGTAGTTTCCAATAAAAAATTGTTTTCTACTGTTAAAGACTTAGCTTCCCGTGAAATAAAATTTTGGAAAATTCAGTGTATGCATATGTGTGTGCATGCCTTTGTGTGGGGGGGAGTTGGAGAGCGAGGAGAGATGAGAGACAGATTGTGAAGGGTTAGAGGTACATAATTCACTGATACAAACTACACTGTGAAAGAGGGGCTGCTGGAAAAATGAGAACATTCCTTAGATGTTCAGCTTATTCAGCCACCTATTTGAGAACTTAGATAAATAAAACAATGATTTGCCTTTCTTTCATGCCTAGACTTACATATTAAAAGTTTGGGAGCTATAAAGAGTATGAGCATTGCTTAACTGACTGTTGGAGGTCTCGTTGACAGTGTCTGCCTGTCCAAAATTAACACTCCCATCCCTTCTTGGCCTTTTGGCTAAGAGCAAGTGGAAAATTAGCACTCCTGGGAACTGGCAATTCCATATATATAATACATAGCACTCAATAAATATTAACTCAGTACGTGCAAAGCAGTGTGTTTAGGAATAAGGACATAAACTCGTCACTGCAGACATTATGTTCTCTCTGAAAAACATCTAAAAATCAATTATGTAACCATTTGCTGGAAGTGATGCTAAGTACTATGAGAATACAGAACATTTTATATCGCGGTGGCCTGAGCGGGTCTGAAATTTAGGAGACACTTGGAAAGATTTTAGGACATGGTGTTTGAGAGGTGCGTTGAGGAATAATCAGAAGTGCTGGGCAGAAGAAAGAGCAGAAAGGCAGCCGGGAAGGTGGGGAGGAAGTTGCCCTCGCTCTTGAAGGTGAGGTAGAGTCCGTCCCTTTTCAGAGAAGCCAGTGCTTTAAAGGTTGAGACAGAAACCAGGGATTCCCGTGCTTGTTCAAATACTTTCCTTCAGTCCAGCTGCTTTGCTTACCGGTGTGGAGTTTAGAAGAGCTTTGTCTTATTCAAATACTCATATACTGGCAAATATTTACATATACACCTTCCTTAAATAAATGCACAATAGGAACACTTTGTACGGGATTGTGTAATCTTTCTTTCTTCCTTAGCACATTTTAAAGGCTGGGGATATAGCTCAGTGGAATAAGCGCTTGCCTAGCAAGTGCAGGGTCCTGAGTTCGATCCCCAGTACCGCAAAAAAAAAAAAAAAAAAAAAAAACCGTTCACCTTCCTTAGCACATTTTAGAGATGAAGAGATTGTTTCATATCAGCACATGCGCTCTCTGCCTCATTTTTTAAAATGGGGCACTGGATGTTATTCTAGCACCCTAATTATTTTTGCCAGTTCATGGATATGTAGGCTATTTTCCATCTTAAGTTATTGCACACAATAAGGCAATAGATGTTATTGTCTGTGGAGCACTTATGTTGCAAGGAAGGTGTCTTGGAAGTGAAATTGCTGAGTCAAACAAAATGCCTTTTTTATTTGGAAAGAAATTTTAAAATTCCAAAAGCACAAAATATTTAAAAGTTTGATAAAAGTATATGTGAATGCCCTTTATATTCCCTTCATAATTTTGTGCTGTGAATATATGACAACCAGAATAAGAGGCATATTTTTACTTTTTTAAAGCTTATGTGGAAAATCAGAATTATTGGAGTAGTGGGCGTGAACATTTACATATAAATCAAAAGCTGTAGATATATTGATTTCTAACTTTGTTATATATCACGTGAAGCCAAAAATGAGGAAAGAAAATTGCCCCTTACACATATCTTTGTACCATGCTTTAGAATTGCTATTTTTTGTGACATAAACTATTTTATAAGCTATACTTTCTTCCATTTTGTAAAATTCACTCTGTGGAATGAGATTGGCTAACCTGAAAGAGGATATGAAGGGACAACCACATATAAGCCTTAGGAGTATTTGATAATTGCTTTCATTGCACAAGTGCTTTTTCAAATATTAGTGTTAGTTCATTGTAGTTCACATACATGGTATGGGTGGTCTCATGCCATTTTTGTATAGCTTATATTATGCACATAGCACATAAACCAGTTATTTTTGAATAAATCATATTTTGCACAATTCTTCCACAACTTTGTTTTATAGGCTCATCAAATTTTTTTTCAAGCTGAACGTATCATCCTTTGCAAATGTTAAAAAGAGCCAATATCATTAAATACATTCCTTCTGTAATTTTTGGTTCTACTATGGAAAGTAGGAATAAAATCTGTAGCCATTTTAATATGGAAAAATCATAGCCATATGAATATAAAGTTTTTAATAAGTATCTGCTGAAGATAAAATTTTTAATATAAGTCAACAAATATTCATAATGGAGTTAATGTTAGTATGCACATACTGTAGTATCATGAATCAGCACCTTCTGCGTGGCATTTAATTTTAAATGTTCAAATTTGTGACATGTATACTCTATTCTCAAGCACTTTTTCTCTAGCTGGTAGTAGGTGTAACAGTTTCCAAAAGGTATGTTCATAGTGGTGATGAGAAAGTTTGGTACTTTCTGAGATGGAGATGACTGTACATACGAATGATACTTTTTAAATGGCAGATCCAGGAGTAAAATGGGATACGCATTTATGTTTACCATGGTAGATAACTTCCCTGCTTGACTTAACCTATGTGGATGCTAACCTAGTTCTCAGGTACACTTGCTTTGAGAGGCACCTATTTACTTTAAGGTTAAATTGCTTTTCTTACCATACTAGAATGGAAAATAAGTCTCTGTTCATTAAGACAAACCCTGAGTTAGTTGTTTTCTTGTTTACTGATAAGAAATTTCACCTTTCGAAAATAAATGATTAAAGAGTAAAAAAAGATAGAGATTCAGAGTATGGATTGGGGATTATCTTTTATTTGATTCAAAATACTTGCTTAAAAAGTACTTGATTGGTTTGAGTAGTTATTTTTTTGTATGCCGTATGGTTGAATACTATAGCATTTAAAAGTATATTTTGTGATTTTTTAAAATCAACTGCCAGTGCTCAAAGACTTCACTCTAAACGCACTGAACAAGAGCTCAAGAGCTTGACCTATGAATTAGACAATTACTTTGCTCCTAGCTTTTACCTGTTTCTGATTTGTAAATTGAAGATAACAATTATCAACTTGATTTGATATGAATGTTCCAGAAAGTAAAAAAGAATACACTTCATATCTCAGTGCCTAGCATGTTACTGCCTGGACTCTCAACCCATAATAATATTATGAATCAGACCTTTCAGTAATCATAGTATAATAATGTAATCATAGTATAGTAATGTAATCATAGTATACTAATGTACCAAAAGAACTTATGGTGAAATAATTCATTCTATTCTGTTGACTGGAAAAATATTTTAGCTTCTCTTAATGCATTTTGGGTTTCCAAAACAAAATTAGAAAGATACTTTATTAGGACTTTCTATAGTTCTAAAGTTTGTCAGCAAACTTCAGTTTAACTGAGGAGTGAGCACATGTGCACGCGCGCGCACACACACACACTCACTCACTGAAAATCAGAGCTTTAAAATGTAATTTCTCTCAAAACAGAAAACCATGGTCTAAAATCATAGGGATGTTTGCAATTTGCTGTATTATCCTTAGAAAATGATAGTATTTATGGGTGTGCATTTCTTTCTATAATTTGAAAATATTTGACCCTGGAAACAAAAATATTCCAATTATTGTAATGCAGTGGTTTGGATCATAAATTATTATTTTACATGCGAGTCACATTTTCCCAAATGTAATTCAATAGAGGGAGCTCCACCACTTTCCTCTCGTGAGCGTTACAGGATGCTTTCATTTATTTGTGGTTTTCTAGTGACCTCCCATAGTAAAAGTTATTAAGGAGAGTTGGCATTAGATCTTCTCTAAATGTTTTATAGAATTCTGCTGTGAATCCATCAGGGCCTGGGCTTTTTTTTGTTGGTAAGTTTTTAATGACGTTTTCAGTCTCATTAATTGATATTGGGTTATTCAGGATTTTTACGTCTTCCTGATTCAATTTTGGCAATTTGTACCTTTCTAGGAATGTGTCCATTTCTTCTGTAT